>CAIGRR010534944.1:0-11297 GCA_903798365.1 Fraxinus sp. 1973-6204
AAAGTTCGTGTCAAGCCTAAATTTTTTAGCCGAACAAAGCTCGGCCCAACTAAGGTGAAAAAAAAAAGTCCGAACCATTTTTACTCGAATCGAACCCAAATTTCGAGTTAGGCTCGTTGACACCTTGGGCTAATATAAATTATACCCTCTCTTTTGATTAAAAAAATAATAAATGGTATTGATGGGTACAACACTTCTTAAGAAACTTTCAAGAAAATATTCTCAATTTCAAAAAAACGGTGGCTAGTCCATTAGATTAGACAGTTCTATCTATCTCAAAAGACAATCATAACTATCTTGGAAGATGACAACTGAACTTACGAAAATAGTTCCAAATTGTCATTACCAGACAGCTGTGGCAATGAAGTCACAGTCACTTTGTCTAATGAAACAAAGCCCATGTTTGATTCGCATTAAAAATTTTATTTTCATTCTTTTACTCATTTTTAACCATACATTCTTCACTAAAATAATATTTTTCATCACAACAATAATTTTTCCTTCTTTTTTAACTATACATTCTCCATCAATCTGCTATTTCAAAATACATTCTTCCAAAATAACGTGGCTCAAACACCGTTAAATGCATATTTAAACATTGGATAATGTGCCATTAAACAATGTGTCATTGCCTCCACTAACACATAAATCGATAATTACTTAGATTCTATATGAACATTGCCCGACCAAAAAGATGGAAGGATTAGAATAACAATTTCGAGCTCAACATTCACAATCTTAAATTTTAAGTAACATCATCGTCAACGTTGTATGATTCCTGCCCTGCTTGGTGTACAGGGCCCAGTATACAGGGGCGTCGAGCTGGCGCCCACTCGGTGCCCCTGTACAAGGGGCCTTTTTCATGATTTCTATTAATCTCCTTTTTCAAGGAGATTCATTTATGGATGAGTGGTGACTATCTATTGTCAAAGTCTACAACTTAACGAAGAAAATAATATACAATGCTGCATTAAAAAGGAAGTAACATGTCTTTATTTTAATCGTTACATTCTATTTTTTATATTTCTCAATGGTACTTATTTGTTTGACGAAAGAATTATTAATACGTAAGTTTACGAGACAAAGATCAATATGATCCTCAGAATGCGGCAAAAAAAGCAAGTAATCCTCAAAATTCAAGACCGTTATGAGCACAAAAAAATACTATGCAGCCCAATTGGTGCAATAAATTTAAATATTGAACCACATTGACAGGTGCTAAAACGCCAACTGTGCTGATAGCATAACTCTACGAGAACAAATTTTCAATGAAGGCAAATGCTTCAATTGGTTCACTGAGGTGAGTACCCGGGCCCCATGGAATTAATCGAGGTGCGCGCAAGCTGACTCGAGCATCAACGATTATCAAAAAAAAAAAAATGTTTTCATATACCAAAGGGTAGTACAATTTGATGAAGCATGTGAATCCCCACAAATTTTCTTATCGGTTTATCCCACTCCCATGCCGTTTCAAATTTAGCTTTTTGAGTGTTTAAAAACACTAGTGATGTCAAAACGGAGTTCGCAAGGGACAGTGAGAATTTTTTTCAGTTGATCCACCAGCATAATTTTAAAGGACGGACAACGAGAAGCTAAGTAATTATCATATTTTGTTGCATCAGATGGTCCAGAATACAAACAAGAAGCATCATGTTTTATTCCATTCACAAAAACAAAAAAATCAAAAAAGGCTTACTGTACGATATACTTGGTAATGAAAGTTGCAGCTGATCAAAGTTCACTAGAGTAAAGGCACTCGTCTACAAGTTGACGAAGATTTGGGTTTTCCAAGGCCGCAGCAACTCTTTCTTTGTCATTTAACTGCTTATTAACTGCAGCAAAGACAAAAGGAAATCTTCAGAATTAAATTGGAGTAGAGTAGGCAGCAGAATAAATGAGGCTCCATAATGTTATGTAACTAAGACAGAAACCGTGTTTAGAAAGCTAAGCATTCAAAAAGCACATTTGCAAACTTGTGAGTTGAAAATAAATGTGAACATAAAAGAAAGACAAAAAGAAGAATAATGTCGACCATCCACCTGAGTTTGCTACCACTCTATGTTCCCAGCAGATTACAGTAAATTGAATTTTAACAGAACCAACATGACACCAATATCAGAAGGTACCGTCCTGTGACACAACTAAACAACACTACAAGCATTCATCCTCAAATATTAAATTCATGTCCACTTATGCCAACATCAAGAATGCATACCAAGAGTCACTTGAGCAACCCCATAACCATCATTATTAATAATTAATAAAGATGAAGTTCCTTATGGTTCCAAAGTTCTCTCCTGTTTTAGTTTCCAACAATGTTCATCAAATTGAAATTCTTTATCTTAGTGTTTGCCCATGAATAACATCATAATTCCAATCAAAGTTCCTGAAACATCCAAAGTTCTCTCGTACTTCCACCTCCAAAACACTAAGCTCAAAAGTAACTCATTACATATAGATGGGACCCTTAAAACCTCTGTTCATCTGTCAAAACATTGTCTCACGCCCATATTAGTGCTGCCAGCACCTGCACAAACCATCATCAAGCACCAATTGAAGCCTTTCTTCAAGAGTAGTTAGCACACATGACAACTCACCAGGCATGATGTGGCAAGGTTAAGTAGCTGATAGTTCCCTGGTAATTGAACAGTAAGAGGCAACAACAGAAGTACTCAACCCCAAGAGACATGCACCCATGTGCAGTAATGTACACAAGTGCTCATACAAGCAACAAAACACAAATTTGTCTGTGTATGTAGTACATAAGCATAAAAAAGTATGCATATCGAAAGGTTTCTCTTACACAATATAGGAATTGGTTAATCATTGAGCACATGTTTAAGTAACGGCTTAAACAATTTTATTTAGTGGCTTGATATCAGTTGTTTGGTTGTCTTAAAGTCGAGGGAGGTTTTCATTACATTTTAGAATGAATCCTGATGGAGTGGAATTAAGCATAAAAATCAAGAAGGGTTACTAGAATCCAATTAAGTGTGCCATAATATGTAGGGAGCCGCTATTTCATCCACCATTTTTACATATCCATAAATTTTAACCAAATACAAATTATTTATAATAAAAGAAAAACACATATAACGTTATCAAACCTCTGAAAACAATCAAGGCTAATATATTATGCTATTTTACAACATATTACGTTACTTATCTCTAGAAACAATTAAGGCTAAAGCTAATGGTGGCACAACAGTTTGAGTAAATTTCATTACCTTCAATGAAAAGCTAATGGTGGCAGAACAGTTAGATATATAAGAATGATGAATGAAAATAGCGGCTCCTTATATATGTTTTATGAGTCTCTGCATTACTGTATTTATTATCTATCTTCTCTCTCTTTATTGGTTGAGATTAATTATCCCATAAAAATATAGTCCCAATGCAAACTACTAGGAGTCCATTCATCTCATCCTTGTAAAACTCATAAATTACTTGCATAGGGTCGGATAGATCCTATATATTATGCGCTTGGCTTCTCAATACTTCAGTATTTATCAATAAACCTATCAATCATCAAAACTAAAAGTAGAAGCATCACTAGTAATATAGATGAATTTAACCTGAGTCTTCATCTGCATGAGAGCCAGGAGCCACTTTTATATCTACCTGAACATCATATGTGAACTTGTTAATTTAGATAGATACAATACCAAATTAGGGAAACTCCAAGTATATATTAAACTAAACATACAAATGCAAAATTATATGTTCATACATGTTTCAAGCATTTAATCAATATGCTCATCTGGTAATTCACCTATATATCAAAATCATTTTGCCTTGTGATAAGGGTTTATGTTTTCTTTGACACAGTTATGTTTAGGGGATAAAAAGAGAGAGGTGAACAGAAGAAGAAGATAGCCAAAAAGAAAGGTGAACATCTTTCAGCTCCACAAGCCAAAATGGTCGGACTAGTTGTACTCCCATTCTTTTCAATGTTTACAAGAAAAAAATAATATTTGAATTCAAACATATGTACTTGTTTACAGTTAACAGACAAAAAGAAGAATGGTAGATAAATGATTCTTTTTCTTTGATTAATTATCTTTAGAGGTTACCGTCTCTGTTCAAATCTTCTCAAATTTGAATCCATTCTGGGCCATAATTGTAAGGGTGCCATTCATAAACTTATAGCTTTCTTGATCTTTGTTTGCAACTGGTAAATGGGATAGTGTTACTGCTGATAATTGAAGTTCAACTATTTTGCTCCCTAGCTTGACATTGTACTTCCAAATATTTCAACATAACTGAAAATGGTTCTGTAACAAGATAGCTTCTCAAAATAATGCAAGCCCAATCCACAAACAACGAAAAAATTAAAGAATACATAAGCAACTTAGATATTGATTCAAATAATTTTCTATTTAAAGTAAAAGCAATGAAATGAAATGAAATGAAATGGATGATCATTGTATCAAAATAAAAATATAAATTTTTCGTTGATCGTTTGGGAGCTCATTCGATGGAACTTAAACCTCCTCAAACATCAACAAAAGGTCTGTTTTTTTCATTTTGAAATGACGCACACCAACTTTATTACTTTTTCGCTCTTATATAGAGAAAATATATGAATCACTATTCCTAAAACGTATGCACGTGTACCCATTTTTTAGAAAATACTCGTATAGCTAGTCTGCCCACTGTTGACTTATTCGGCTAAGATAAATTACAAAAGTTAAAATATATGGTATACTAATTAAAAATGGATCATAAAGTTACACCACACTTTCAACCCAACATCCACGTCGATCAAAATTATCAGTATTTACTTGGCAGTAGCCCTTCCCTCGTTATCGGCTTCATTCTATCATCCATATCAACATGATAGTATTATGTGCAAACATAATAAAACCCATATTATTTCTAACCTACAAGTTGCACCATATCATGTTTGAATGAATGACGTAGTCATTTGGCACAATGCTTTGTTGATTTGGAGATTGGCAATGGATTTCAAAGACTCGCCATGTCTGGCTCTGATATCAAATGATAGGAGATGTTTTTATTGGTAGCTTAAAGAATTAGAATGAAGAAGAAAAGAAAAATAATACATTTATTTGAGGGATCCTAAACCTCCCAAAATACATATCACCAATAAATAAATAAATAAAATTGTATTTTCAATATGAAATAATGTATACCTGTTTCATTATTTCTATTTAGTTACCTAGATAAATAAATGAACCACTATTCCTAAAATGTAGGCCACAATCAATAAAGCACCCATTTTGCTAGGTATACTCGTACAATGAGCAAAACTAACCTAACCATCATTATGGACTTATTCAACTAAGATAAATTACAAAAGCTAAAACAACTGACCTACTAATTAAATTAAAAGAGAGAGAGAGAGAGAGAGAGAGAGAGAGATCAGAATTGTAATGACCTTACCTCTTTGCTCAAACCGTTAACTTATGTATTGTTCTCTTTAAGAGAGTATGAGCTTAATTATATCCATCAAAGATTTCTATTTCATACCTCAAAATTCAAACCTAAGACATCTACCTTATAAGAGACTTAAATTGAATTCGTGAGGAGTAAGATAGATTCAGACTCTCTCAAAGCGGACATACGAAAATAAACAACTTGAAACTTGAACATAGAGATCGTATCGTTATTAAAAAAAAGTGTATTTTTTTGTAACTACTCGAGCCTCTGTATCTAAGCCATTAACTTATTACGTTTGAAAGAGGACGTACCCATCTTACCTAATAGATTTATGTCGCATTCTCTAGAATTCGAATTCAAGACGCCTTATGAAATATATAAGTTGAATCCTTGTAACTATTGGATAAAAAGAAGTGCGGATATACAAAAAATTCATACAGAGAACAACCTAGTAGATATGTTAACAAAACAAATCAGTACCGATAGGTGTAGGAAAGATAACAGAATTACAACAAAAGTAACTTTAAGTGAGAGAAATGTTGATAATAAAGTTAAAGTCATGCATTAAATATTATGTGGCTAGCATTTAATGCTAATAGAAAAACTTACATACATTATATGCTAGATGGCTAACATTTAATGTTGAGTGAAAAGTCTACAAAAATGATGAAATTTTCCACTTCTTTCATAATGTGAAATGCAACCAACATTTTACTATTTATTTTGAAAGTATGGTGCTGTAACTAATAAGGTAGGTGGCATAATTTCATTAAAATTTCATGTAGACTTTTCCTTCAGCATTAAATGCTATGCATGCAAGTTTTCCTTTAACATTAAATGTTAGCCACCTAACATTTAATGCATGTGGATCAACAAAAATGACTTTGATTTTGTGGCGTTAACTTTATTGCCAACATTTCTCCCACTTAAAATCACTTTTGTTATAATCCTTCTATCCTTCCTATATTTTCCATTTTCATGCTAATTACGTGGATAGAAGATGGANTTATAATCCTTCTATCCTTCCTATATTTTCCATTTTCATGCTAATTACGTGGATAGAAGATGGATACCATGTAAAATTGTTGATATTGATTAACTTTGTTAACATATATGATAGGTTGTCCTAAATATGAATTTTCTGTATAATTACACTTCCTTTTGCCCAATTGAAATCAAAGTTCAGCTTAAATCTCTCATAAGATAAAAGGCCTTCAGTTTGAATTATAGGAGCGCGACAGAAATCCGTGAGGGGTAAATTGGACAAAAACTATGCCAAAGCGAACCGTTCATAATAAGTTAACGACTTGAGTACAAAAACTCGAATCGTTAAAAACTTGTCTAATTGATAGTTTGTTTTAGCCCAAGTCTTTCACAAGATAGAGGTCTTGCGTTCGAATACTAAGGGACGCAACAAAAATTCATATGATGTAAGATGGATAGATGCTCTCTCAAATAGACAATATGTAATGAGTTAATGGTTTAGATACAAAGACTTTAGTCATTACAATAACACTACCTTAGGATTCTGTCTTCCATCACGGAAGTCGCTAGTCAACAAAATTTTTAGCCGTCTTACAACATATCTTTCTAAATAACAAGAACCACTATTTTAGTTATTCAACGGGAGAAATAGAAGAAGATTCACTGCTTTTAGACAGCAACAACAAGAGAAATACGAAAGCTCTTCTACATGGCATTAATATCTATTATACTTATCAATTCAGTACCCAATAAAAATTGCACCTTATCTCCAAGGTTATTTTCCTCAAAAGTTTCTAGGTAAAATGCGGCACGTATAAACTAAAATGAATTGCCAAATCCCGATGTATTCAAGTTCGGTTCATTGATAATAGCAAATTTTTTATATGCAATAAAACCCCATGCTATATTAAAGTTGGACAGTCTAAACTTAACCTTAAAATGCGGATGAAAACAATCCTTCAACTTCTCTCTTAGGCACAGACCAATTACAGTCGCCATGCTGCAATGCTGGATTGTTGGAGTAAAAGTTATCCTATAAATCAATAGAAATTCAGTAATTAAAAAATACTTCTAATCATTCCTAATTAGAATTGAAGTGTGAAATTAAGTTACGAATAATATCCTATTAATTGAGCTAACACTAATTATCTCAGCTACTCAATCTATTGAAATTAGTTAGTTAAAAATTCTACAAAACAATAATCTAAGTAGAAAAAGCTTGGACCAGTCTTATTTAACAAAGGTTGATCTTTTAAGATGTAATATCAAATCCGAAAATGCTCTAGCAATTCATCTGTTTAAACCTCGGAAAAAGAAAATCCAGGATTGGTCCTCTCAGATGATCCACCATCCAGCAGCACCGTAAAATTCTCACCTTTCTTAAATATAAAAACAATAAGCAGGAATTAGACTCCTACTAACAAGGTTGAACTTTTACCATGGAAACCAAGACTTAATCGGTTCTTGTCAGGTTCATATTAATTCAATAAGAATAATAAAGTTGGAATTTCCTTACTCGTTTAATACCTATGAAAAAAAAACTAAAAAAATTGTACAAATTTCATGAATTAATACTCACAGAATGCGGCCGAGTTTCTCATCTACAGTAATGGACTCCTCAGAAAGCACACTGAGCTGTTCAAGCGAATACGGGTGCTCTGGATCTCTTATATCCCTCACATATTGTATCAATTTTAAGTTAAAATCACAAAATCAATTAAATCCCAATAAATCCACCAAGTTTTAATAATCAGAGTCAGCATTCACAGAAACAACTTGAAAACCTAAAAACTAGTCCAAATTCAATTCAGGTCACATACAATAGAATAAACGCGTGATTCTTGATCTTAAGAAGAAGAAATTCAAACAGAACGCCGAAAGTAAATAAAAAATGCAAAAGAAAAAGGATATCATAGATTTCCAGAGGATCAATGGCGTCGTCATCATGTGGTTCTTCAGTGCGGGCGACCCTTTCCTTCTTAGCGTGGACCACCGGATTCGCGTTGATTAACCCCAGAGTCATTTCCACTTCTCCACCCCCTCTCTGTAGTCTATGGCCCTGATTTTTATCATCTCACCAACTTGAACTGCCATGTTTGGCCAAGCTTCAAAAGTTTACTCAATTACTTATGACTTATAAGTACCTTTTGAAGTAAATAATTTTTTATATTCCAACTAAAATAAAGTAACTTATTTTAAACTAGATAAATAATTACATAAGAATTTGCTAAATTTTGTTAAGGCAAATTTGGCCAAGCATTATAGTTAATTAAAAATAAATTTAAACTGTTAATTAGCAAAATAAATAAATATTATTCTATTTTAAAAATTCATTTTTTAAAACTCATTTTCAATTAAATATTTTTCAATAAAATAATTTTATGCGTAAATCAAAATCTTTTCCTCACTTTTTTATCACACATTTTTCAAAAAATCACTATTACACAATCTATTTTTCAATAAATTAGGCTCAAACAAAGCCTTAGAAAGCTAGTGGAGCATATCTATTATCCATTGTAGAATGATTGTAGGCAAAAACGTTATCACGTATTTTTTTTTTTTTTGCTTATTTTAAAATATGAGGAACATACTACATTTTACATTATGAAAATTTAAAGAAAAAGCATTAATAGTATTTTATATTTTTGATATTTTATTTATTACAATATTAAAAGAGTAAAATAGTTTTTTTTTTCTAAATTATTAACTTAGTAAAATTATTTTTTACACATTTGACTTTAGAGTTTAGAATAACAAGACAACAAATTTATTAATGTCACAAAAAATCATCCTTTAGAGAAAAAATTAACGAAAAATCAATAATTTCATAACATTATGAAAAACGTGTGATTTTTTTTTATTTCAATTAAGTATTTTTTTGTCTATTCAACTATCTATGATCACATATTTATAAACTTTTTACCAAATGGTACTTTCAGAAACCAATATGCAAAATGCAGTGCGTAAAACCGAGCATTTAATTGAGCGGTGAAGACCTTTTGTCACGACCTCATATGCAATCTTACCATACACCACATTTGTTGAGTGTAATATCCCACATCACTTAACGATCAGCCAATACCCTAATCGTTTTCAACATATTCTTTTGATTCTATCATTATCCTTTTCATGCTCCCTAAAGATTTCGAAAATATTTGATGCTCAAACCCTCGGTGAATTAACGATCGTAAGTTGAAATATTATGCAATTTCAGCTGTCATATAGTACTGTTTACTGAGAAAGAGGAGATCCACATCTACATGTTTCATTCATAAATGTAGATTAAAAGAAGAGTAGAATGCGATATATCAAAGGTCATTAATAATAAATTAAGTCCATTATAACTTTGCAATAGTAGAGGCAATGGCTCAGTATTGCTTGATCAAGCAACAACAAATTGTTCAGTTGCTTGCCATGAAATTAAATTTGGCCCCAAGCCAAGTTGGATTGCATATCACTAGTGAATTTCCATCGTCGAGATTGCTTGCCAACTCAGAATATGTGCATGCTGTGAGTGTCAAATTTGAAGTGATGTGAGTTTGATGATATAATTCAATGGAACTTTTACGTATCGTTGCAAGCATTTTTTCCCGTGACAGTGTCCATGAACGTTACCATTCTTTGTTTACTACAATAGTAATCCGACCTCGTGAGACTGAGGTACTGGAGTTCACCCACTGTGTAGTGGAGAGTGAGATCGAACAATAGATCACAATTGGAAAGAGAGAGTTGACGACCTAATTTTATTGGAGTGAGTGTTGCCTTGACATCAAGCATCTTCGTACGAAGGAGAAAATCCACTATATATTTTTTTACGACTAAGAAATAGAGTATCACCATCTCTAATTGTTTCAAGTCCAAGAAAATAGTTTAGGTTTTTGATGAGGAACACAAGGAGAGAAGATGAATCACTGGTGAGGATTATGTCGTTAACGTAAACCAAAAGAATAACATAATGCACCATTTGATCATAACGAAACACGGATGTGTTGGCCCATGCATGTCGAACGCCTTGCTAAAAATTATGGTGTAACCTTAGGAGTTCCTCAACTATCGACATAAATTCTTCCGCACATTTTGTATCAACAATAAGCCAATGACCATGTACAAACTTATGTACCTGCTAGAATAGCACATTCTCGAGCATAGCAACAAAAAAAATGCTATAAATATTCAAACATGCTCTCATTTTGAGTCAAGATTCCTAATTAAAAAAGTAGAAAAACTCAATGTTACTATTCTTCAACAACTTGGAGACTGGTCTTCTTTTCATATATCTCTCCTCTATTAAAAGAATGAATGTGCCGTTTACTGTTCATTCGAGACGTATTTTTATTTCCCACTTTGTCCTCAGCTTTTTAGAAAAACCCTCCTGTGGAGAAAAATATAAATGCAGGCGCCGAGAAAAAGTGGAGAAAAACAAAAATGCAGGCGCCGAGAAAATTGTAGGCGCCGTGTTTAAGTTAAATTAAGGAAATCCTCATCTTTCTTTTTAAAAAATCCCTCCTGTGGAGAAAAACAAAAATGCAGGCGCCGAGAAAAAATTGTAGTCGCCGTGTTTAAGTTACGGCGCCCTGTTTAAGTTAAATTAAGGAGTCGGTGAAAAAACAAGAATTTTGGAAAAATATAGGCCTGAAATTCATGTATTTTCTTAGTTGAAGGCGGTGCGGCGCTGTTTCGTTTCGGTAAGGCGGTGCTGTTTAGGGTTCGAGTTATATGCTTATATAAAGGAAGAAGGAGAAATCTGTTTCATCATCCTTTCCTTTGCAAATATTTATTCCTCTTGAAGAAATTATTGAGGAAAATCTCTAATAAGAAGAAAAATCTATTTCATCATTGAAATTTTCATAAGATATCCTCCAGAAATTTTACAAATATTTATTCCACTTCAGTTGAGAAGAAACTGGTGG
>CAIGRR010535012.1:0-12414 GCA_903798365.1 Fraxinus sp. 1973-6204
ATGGGTTTCAAACAGGGGCTGAATATGCGGTCATCGAATTCAATCGCTGAATAAAATAAAAATTCGAATTCTTGTAGTTTCCAGGAAAAAAACAAAACTATTTTTTCAACAACATGAAAAAATATCTTTTGTTAGTGCCTAGTGGTCATCAATCAGTTTGCACTAACATATATTAATTTATTAAATGTCATTTTACATGCCACAATTACTTGAATTTAAAATGAATCACTTAAAAATAATTTAAAATTAAAATGATCATGAGATGTTGAAATTAAGCAAAAAAATTGAATCTTAATTACGTTTGCAACAACGACCGCAAAAAAAAAAAAAAAAAAAAAATGTGACATCATCGTTAGAGATTTACATTTGTCTATTAAAAAAATTATGCTCTTTTATGATATGTCGACGATTTTTCATTTTTAATATCTTATTTATGATAAGAAAAAAATTTCTTTTGAAAAGGTCAACATTCAAAAGAATACATTACGTATATATTTTGGATCAAATTTTTTTCTCTCCTTAGTCTTATAAGTAATTGATGAAATACTATGTAATTTATAAATCAAGAGAAGTGAGAAGAGATAATTTGCCTAGCATTAAAGAGAACTTTTCCAGTAATGTGGTCCATAGGATTCTTCGACATTTTGATGCTCTTTTTATTCATTGTCTATACCCAATATTTGGAAAAGTTAATAAATCAATTATTTGTGGAATCAAAAAATTTATTTTAATAGATTTGTCAAGATTTAATGATAAGCCACGCTTAATGAATTGACTTATTTTAGTCGACAATAACTCAACTAAGAGAACAACAATTAGCCCATGTTTAGTGGAGATTAAATCAGATATTTATAGTTGATTTTACTGAAAACTGATGAAATGTGGTTAAAAAATTGTGGACCCTATAATATATGTAGTTAAAATTAATATTTGATTTAGCCTATGTTTTGTACACATTAAAATTTTCATTTTCATTTTTCTACTCATTTTCAACCACACATTCTCCATGAATCTATTATTCCAGAATTCATTCTTCCAAAATAATGTGGCTCAAACACACCCTTAAACTTAGATTTAGATTTTAATCCATACCTAGCAAGGGCTAAATATCCTAATTATGGATATCCTAACAACAAATCTCCCATACTTAAGGATCGATTATCACAAGAAGTTTAATAAAAAGGGTTCAGTTTTATTATAATGTACAATGATGTTATGATGATGAAATGTACATTTAATGATTATTTATTAAATTCTTAACACATGATTAGGGCGAAGTTTTTGGTTCTTGTTCCATATTTTTCCTTCATTTTTTGGATAGTTGATAGAAAAATTTATTAGGCCAATGAAGGATCCGTTAATCGATGATTAATTTATCCATAGTGTTGTAGCTTAGTCAATCAACCAAACCAGTATTTGAGAAAATTAAGGAGAATTCACTAATTACAAAATTTAGGACCACAAATTTGTTGAACAAATCGATTTTTAACTGGGTTTACTCCAGCTTATGTAATAATGCATGTTAGGTTAAGATTTCACAATGCAAAATTATGAAAATCGATGTGGTCTCATGCAGGAGTGGAAATAGCAAAATTCCAGATAGTTAAAGAAACAATTAGAGACAAAGGGCTAGACAAAGGCCTCGAATTGATAATGGCAGGGATCCTGTTCCCTTATTTTGTTATGATCCGTACGTGCTTTATTGCCCAATCATATTCCAACGACTAATGAAACACGAAGCACGACAAACGTTGTAGGGTCGATGCTAAACATCGAGTCCTCATATTATGCAATGTCGTATCTTGCATGTCACATGCGAAAATTACAGTTCATCAATGGAAGATATATAACATATATTGATCCTGATAACGAAATCAATCGCCGGACGATTAATTGGAGTAACAATTCCAGCAAGTTTTATACGTGAAGATCGTATATTCGAGCATGTATTGAGAGAGACTGTGTTTTATAGTGTATATATAGACAAATTTTGACGGTTTTCAATCATTTTACAGGGTCAATATTACCAGTTATAATCACACACACACACATAATGGAATGTGAACTGTTTCATTTAAAAGTTTAAGTAATTAGAAAGATCGTATGTATTGATTATTTAATTTTTATTTTCAACACATCCCCATTAAATGTGTAGATTGAATTTAGTTTTTGAGGTCTAATATGCCACAATTTTTTCGTAAATGAGTGGTGATGTGACTTGAACTGCTATCTTTTAATACTATTTAGACCATTTAATCAAAATAAATAATAAAACGTTGAAAATGGATGTTGTCTCATGTTCATAGTGGTATCAAAACATCATTATGACAAAATATAATTTCAATCTCTCCAAGAAAATGAATATCTCTATAAAAGATCTTAAGTTCAATTTCAATTTTTTACCCCCTTGAACAAACCCAGCTGCTGGAAAAGTAATTTATGAATCTACCCCTAGGAGACTATTGTTTCTTACCTGGAAGAAGATCCGGATAAGATATGCACTTCCATGGGAATGAAAAATCAATCTACTTTCATTTGATATTTTGGCCTAAATGCTTTGACTCCTTGATATTGAGTCAAATTCTTTCTTTTTTATGATTGAATGCATTTCTATAGTCCCCTTTTGGCATTCCAACCTTCCTTCTCCTTTCATGGTCTATTCCTGTACTTCTTGATTGTTAAAATTTGAACTGCTTGTTCCCCATCAGTGACTCCTGACAAAGGAAAATTCACAAGTTCTTGATTCAATGGGAGTTCAGAATCTATTGTTTCTCCCGTCTTGCCTGAGAAAGAACAAAAGAATGGCATCCCTTTTTTAATAAAAGGTTTCTAGAAATTATTTGCAAGAGTTCCATCGCCCTNCCTATATAAAAATAACGGACAGTATAAATTTAGCAACACTTTTTCCACCAAATATGTTGCAGGAAAGTGATAATATGCAATTTCGAGTTGTCAATTATATATATATATATATATATATATTATGGAAATGGCAAATCAATTTGAGAAATTTATGATACAGATATTCCGTTAATTCGGACTTGTTTAATATTAAATTGGAACAAAAAAAAAAAAGTTGTCCTAGTGAAGAAGCCGTGCTACCTTTGTTAAAATAAGGACAAATAATTTGTATATCTCCGACAGAAATTTAAGATTAGGAACCCTAGCTGGCAATATATAATTGTATATGACATAAGATGGAGTAAAAAGAAATAGGCACTAGGTAACATGTTGACAATTATGTTGCTAATTGCCTAGGTCGACAATATCTAGGAAATATTAATAATGGTTGTTTAAGGAAATAAATCATGTCTTAAACCGTTGAAAAGCAAGGTTTGAACAAGTTGACTGAAAGATTAGCCAATGGATCGAGTGGCGTGGCTCGAGAAACAGTATAGGAATATTATTAATTAGTTGATTGCGTGCATTAATAAAACTAAAGTAGAATTGTTTTATCCTTAGTGCTCGTAGATAAAAATAGTTGGCAATTTCACCCGGCAAAAACTGATTGCGTATCTGGTCATAGAAGATTATAAAAATGGACGACGGGCAGACCTTTGTTTCTTTCTTGCAACATGTTTTAATGGTCGGCAGGTAATTCAAGTTTGACCATAGACATTTCCCCTAGGGTTAAACTACTTTGCTTGAAAAATAATGTCAGAAACAATGTTAGAATTTCAGGTGGCGGGAGTTGATTTGATAGAAAAAATAACTGTATTTTAAAAAGTTCAATGATAAAGTGTCTTATGTCAATTATTCTGACTCTATGGCATAGTCATTTCCATTATATATTTGTACGTGTAAACTCTTAAGTCACTAGAGAAGAAGTCATTTTATGTACTTCAATTATATCTTCAATACGTAGTTGACACGAGACAGAGTTATGGGTTTATAAAAGGCCCGAAATGCATGGAGTATTGTTATAGTTGAGTGGCGAAACGATTCGAAATCAATATTTTTAGATTCTCTCGTCACTTCTTCTAAAAGTTTAAAGTATTAAAAAATAAATGAATTTATTTATTTGAATTATATCTTGAACGTGATTCGAGCGTACCTTACTCCGTAAATTTAAGTGTGTTGAATGGCATTTCCATATCCATAACTCAGATGGAGTACAGCTTTTAATGTTGGAGCTTGACAGAGGAGAAATAGATAAAAACAAGTGAAGAGGGAGACAAAACATATTTCTTTTTACACTTGAATAAATCGAATGGGGGGACTTATTTGGAAGGGCTAAGGAGCTGTCATCTCTCTCTTTATTTTTTGTATAATTTTTGAGCTTTTGTATGCCAAGTGTCCGACACCAGATTATTGTCCTGCCTCTGTCAAATCCCCACGATTATGCACCGTGTCTCCTCCCTCTCTTGCCCCATCCCGCTTACCCCCAACCCCATGCATCTTCTGCAGAGAAATGACCTCTCACGGTCAATATTTTTCTAATCTTTGAATTATTTTGGCAATTTCTGTAAGTGTATATACTTGAAGATCAATAAACAGTCCAAAGTATTCTGATTTCTGCAGATATTGAAGTTGAATAGAATTGGAATGCAAGGAAAAACATACACAGCTAGCCCTTACTGAAAAAACCATATTTCCATGCAAACATGCCAACGCGAATTCTCTGTGTCAGCAACATACAAAAATCAGAATAATGTCGACAAGATGCAGCCAGCTCATGTTTTTACGTGAAAATCTTGGAATTTATAGAAAACCAAGAACAGAAAGATGATTTATTTAAAGACAAACCCATAACAAGCTTGTAAATGAAGCACGATTTTGCTGTCCACAAACCCTAAACATGTGCAGGATATTACTGTAGAAAACGTGTGATTAAGGAGACAAGGAAGCATTTAAATCATCATTTACGGTTAATTACATGTGCCATGTGTTGCATTACGAGTTGAAACAGTCAGTTTCTTGGGCGTGGAGTCCTGCAGGTTCATGAATCCTAATGCTTCTGCTATTCACTGTCTATTACATAGTTGAAAATGGTACACATAATTCATAAACATGTCGGGATTTAGAATCTTCTAGGAGTTTATGCATTAATGTTGTTAATTATTCATAGATTAAAAATTATATCTATCTAGGGAATGAGTAATTAACCCTAGTTAAGAATTCCTGAATTTCAAACGTAATTTAATCATGAAAAATGATTGAAATATTCTTGGTGCCATAAATGTGCTAGTTAGCCCTTTTTTTTTTTTTCTGTATTTAATTAAGTAATATTTCCAGATATATATTAATTTCTTTTTATGTTACATACTTTTTCGGTTTAATATATATAATTATAATTAGCTGAATTAGACAAAGCCTTTGAAAGGGTTTAAGTCAAAGAGTATCTCGAGCACGTCGTTCGGTTCCTTGACCACCCCTAGTTAATTTTTCTTGAAAACTTGCAATATAGCGTTACCACAAGTGGATAGACAAATTGTAGTAGTCAGATGGGCAAGAACGAGAATTGGAGAATTGGATCAAGTTTGACATAATGTCGCGTGATATTGTATCATTGGACTGTTTTAAATACGGTCAACTTTCCTATCAAATCATCTTCTGTCATCTCAAGTTACGTCACAGGAGTTGTTAAAATTTTCTGTCGAAATGGCAAAATCCATTAATTAAAGCTCGATGTGACGAGAAGCACATAAAAGAGATAAGAATCATTAATTAATCTATAGGCCTCCACCCAAAATACCCCATTTTAAAATACCTGTCATATCAGTAATTAAATTCTCATCAATAAATTATTAACCGCATATTTTCAATTCAATAAAATTTTAATATAAAGAAAGTTTTAAAATGAATTAGTTTTTTTTTCCTAGTGTAAAGAAATAGAGTCTGTTCGGTAGAAATTAAAATTAAACAACTAGTCGTTATTGTTATTAGATGAGTGAGACCCAATAACGATCATATTTTCAATTTTAATTGGATTTTAATTTATACCAAACGGGGCCATAGTATTCGATTTGAAAATAAATAAATAACTTTTAAAGTTGCACTATTCATACTCAACCTGTGAGCTAGGTGGCAAATCTATTTCCAAACTTTTTGTCCGAAATCTTTCAGAGTATTTACTCGTAGAATGAGCACGAATACCACAGCTAATCTATTTTACTTAAAAAAAAAAAAAGTATAAGTAATGAAACTCAACCTTGAATAGGAATCTTAATCCAATCCAACAGTTGAATCTCTCCCTAAATCGAGGATTTGTTTGACCGGGACATGGGCCATATAAATATATGGGTAGGGTTTAGGTTAGATACGTTGATGGGTGGCTTTTCAACCAAAAAAAGACAAAAAGGGTATTCAAACGGAAACTATGGGATTGAGACTTGTCTCTTCAAGGATATGAACAAATCCTAATGCATTTTCAACTCTGCATCAAAATTTAAATAATTTTACACCATGCCCTTGTTTGATACTCGTTTTTTTTTTCATAAAATATAATTTTCTTTATTCTTTTCGACATTTCTCATAAATTTAAAAAGAATTCTTATTTTATAACTACACATTCTTCATCAATCTATTATTACAAAATACATCCTTACTATAAAAATGAGAAACAAATAGGCTCCAAATCTTACGCTAAATTAAAATTCATCTCCAACCCGTTACATAAAAAATTGTACCAAATGAATAGTGTTTAATAATTTTATTCTTCTTTTTTTTAATTCTAAACAATTTATTTATCTCAGAAATTATTTATTTGTTTATTTTATTATGCATACATTATTAAATAAATAATTACATTTAATTAACAAAAGTATTGAATTCATTAATAAATTTAAAAATTGTAGTACGATTAATAGAAATACAGAAACTAAGAAAATATTAAATTATAATATTAGAAAATATAATATGTTTCGAATCGCAATATTATGATATTACAAAGTCGAAATAGTAATCATAATTAATTATTTTTTATTAAATAATTAAATTTTTTTACAAGTGCACATAGTAATGGTAATAGTAATAGTAATATAATTAAATTTAGAATTAAAATTTATTGTATAACAAAATGGACAAATATACCCTTAACAAAAATTTGTGCAAAGTGAAAGAGAATGTTAAATAGGTATTTAATTATTTTGTTGCAAAAGAAAAGAGTGCAATAATAAATTAATTTGGTGAATTATGGTGCAATGAGGATAGGTTTGAGATGCTTTAAGTTAATTGTTTTTAGAAAAATAAATTCTTAACTATTTTTCGAATTATCAATATTTATTTTGTTTCTTTTACTCTACTAAATGTTTATTTTAATTTTCGTATTCGACAATGATCCGATTAGAGAGCTGACTAATCCCATCAAAGGATAAAGTAAAAATAAAAAAAAAAATATGTGAAGCATATGCAGATACGTGGAGAAGTGTCCACTAGCCTGAAAGCTATATATAAATGGTGGATAAAGCTACTTTAATGACCCATCTTTTTCACTTTCATTTTAGGCATGATTCTCAATCTTGTTGACAACACTTTTTCTTGTGGACTATGGAAAACAGAAAAGTTGGATAAGGGAAAAGTTGAGATTTAGGTTAAATTTTGTTGATGATTCACCAGCTCTAATTACATTGTGATAAGGTTAATAAGGGATGTTAAATAGATCAAGTCAAACAACTCATCTTACTCATCGTCGAGCTCGACTCGATTCGTCTTGTAAGCAAGCTCATGAGAGCTGAGCACAAGCTATCTCATTTCCAAATACCTCGGCTCGGTTCGACTCACTCCAACATCAGGCTCAACCCAACTAACATATTTATTTATTTTTTGATGAAAATCGTTAAAGGTCCTTTCAGTGCTTATTTATTAAAAGTTTGGGATCACATTGCACTTTTTAAAAAGGTTTGGGACATCTGATTCAATTTTCCCGTGTTTTAATTAATATAGATCAAAAAATCATTTTGGCCCTTTTAAAAAAGGTCAAATTCTGATCAAACGCATGACTTCTGATCAACTAAGGTATTTTTGAACGGAAATTGTCCATATACCGCACATTTTTGAAAGATTTTGGATGTATCTACTATTATTTAAAGGTTTGAGACCTATCTGTACTTGAGACTTTGGCTACAAATTTTCCTAATTTTTTTTGTTCTACCCTCAAAATTGAATAACTTATTTTATGTGAGTAAGAAAAAAAATTGACTTACTCCAATATGTTTATAGAAATCTGTTTAAAAGTCAATTTAACTGGATTATTTTGACATCTTAGTCAAACTTGCTCTTATTGACATTCCGACATGGTCCATGAATAATAATCTTTCTCCACTAACTGCCTGAGTTTTGATAAATTGAGTGGATGATTGAAAATTGATTATTTGTGGAAACAAAATGGTTAGTACAAATTGAAGTGTCTGGTCCCTTATAGCAAGTAGTTGACATCGGATTGGTGCAAAATGTCTGATTAGAATAAAAGCAGTTGGATTCTTATGCCCTTGTCCTGTATTTCTAGAATTTATGTGATTGGGACCGGTCATGAGAATAATTCTTAAACTCTCATGTGCCCACCTTAATGTTTTCGATCATACAAATTGATATAACACAATTTCGAGATGGAATTGAATCTCGCCTCTTTTGCTCTAGGTCTGGGATCGATTTTCTTTACTTCTGAAAGTACTTTGGATTTCTGGATTCGCAGGGAGCCTCAGGCCCTGCTTAGTTGACTGAACACGAAGGAGGAAAGGAAAATGAAGAAGATTACGATGAAATACCAATATTTGCAAGAGAAAAAATCTCGTGCTGGACTTAACTGTATTTACCGATTTTTTTATTATCCAATTCACAACATATCGAATGAAACTTGACGAAGGCAGAATAAGGCATGGATTTAATTTTCTAGTTTTAAAAAAGAGAGGCACTCACTTCCATATTTAGTACTTCAAATTGGGTAAGAATATATTGTTATTATGAGTTATTTTTCTTTAATCAAGTCTAATAATATACCATATAATGTATCGTGCAGTTCATATTAATGGTGATGTCAAAAATAGACAGGTGAATTAAAGTCAGCCAGTATCAATTGAAAGTGCGTAAAATAACACAATGGGTCATGATCCATTGTTCCAAAAAGAGTAAAACATGACAAAGTATGGATATCAAGTTTTGGCCTGGACGAAGCCTAAGAGTTAAAAACCGTTTTTTTTTTTTTAATTTTAATATTATTTTAAATTTTTAAATCAATTTAAAAATTATGTAATATTAAAAGGAGAAAAAAAAACGTAAAAAAGCGTTGAAATGAATTAAAAAACGTAAAAAATCGCACTCTAAACATGCCTAGGTGTGAAAGCACGAAGCAAGAGCGTTTTGCTCCCGCTTCGCACCTAGACGACGCCTAAACACGCCTAAATTTTGCTTTTTAGAACATTGGTCGTGATAATTGGGAAGGTGTGGAGTTTTGTTGAAAAGCAAGAGGAGGAGGTTCCAAGTTGCAGAATTTAAGGCATATTTTCCTCCATTATTTGTGCTCAACTGAAGTTCCAAGTTCCAACCACAATAGAACCTTTCTGCCCAAAAAGACAAGGAAAAAGTTTCCAAAACAGATCATGACCCCATTCCTTCACAACTAACACCCCGTGAATCAGTTTACAACAAAAACATTGTTCAACCGCGCAGAGAAAAATGGTTGAGAAAAGACTGCATATACATATAGAAAATGTTGACATTTTTGCAAATTATGTCTAAACAGAATCGAGGATACTTGATACAAATTTAAGCAATTCAAACTATACCGGCTCATCTAATTGTCATCCCTTGAATACTACCTAAACGAACTATGTGGCCAAAGGAGTTAAGAAAGAGATGGGACACAAATCGAAAATGTTGATCATTTTGCAAATTATGTCTACATCGAATCGAGGCGCTTAATGTGAATTGTTTAAATATAATCTATACCGACCGATCCAATTGTCATCCTCTGATCATTACCTAAATTTAATCAAATAATTCTACTTGTACATAATTTCTTGACAACTTTTTTGACAAACGACACTTAGCGGCCTCCTATTGGGCGCATGGTTCAATTTAATCCAACGGCCAGAGGAATTAAAGAAAGATACTACAAGTACAAATTGAAAATGTTGATAATTTGGCAAATTATGTCTTAACTGAATAGAAGCCACCTAACACGGATTGTTTAAAATCAAATCATACCGACTGATTCAATTGTCATCCCTTGAATCCTACCTAAAATTAACCACGCGGCCAAAGGAATTAAGAAAGAGACTGGATATGCAAATTAAAAATGTTGAGAATTTTGTAATATTATTTCAAAATTGAATCGAAGCTACCTAACACGAACTGCTTAAAATCAAACTATGCCAACCGATCCAATTGTCATACCTTGACCCTACCTAAATTTTTCCATGCGGTCAAAAGGTGTTAAGAAAGAGACTGGATATACAAATTGAAAATGATGATAATTTTGCAAAATTGAATCTAGGCTACAAAACACCAACTGCTTATAATCAAATTATACCAACTGATTCAATTGTCATCTCTTGACCTCCACTTAAATTTTACCACACGAGAGGCTAAGAAAGAGATCGAGTATACGAATTGAAAATGCTGATATATTAAACTGAAATGAGCCCACGTAACATGAATTGTCAATTGATCTGATAGTCAACCCTTGACTCTTACCTAAGTTTAACAGAATAATGCTCTTTGGCCTGGGTCAACGACTGGAGCTGATGTGATAGGGTGTTGTGGTAGGATGAAACTGGATATTATTTTTTCAAACTATCCAATTATGTATTGATACGTGTTCATTCTGTATTTGAGTCTGTTATTGAATCTATCACTGTAGCAAGATTGAAGTTTAATGACACTAACAAGGAGTTAAGAAAGGGAATGTTAATAATTTTGTAAATTAGGTTTAAACTGCATCAAGGTCACCTAACATGAACTGTTTGAATTTAACTGTACTAATTAATTTGATTGCCATAAGTTTGACACAGTCAAAATGGTTAAAGGAGAAATTTAAAAATACAAATTGAAAAAATTAACAATTTTGTAAATCATGTCTAAACTGAATCAAGTCCACCCAACACGAATAATTTAAAATCAAATTATACCAGCTGATTAGATTCCTTTGACCCCTTGTACAAAATTTAAAAGGTTGTTAATTTTGAAAATTGTGTTCGACTAAATCGAGGTTTAAACTCAAACTATCTAACTGGTCTGATTATTATCCCATGATCTCTACCAAACCCTCTTTGATGGCCATTATTCAGGGAAAATAATATTTTGAATAGTGATTTTTAAGAGAATGTATCGTTAAAAAATAGGAAAAAATTCTTGAATTTACGTACAGAATATTTATTATGTGAATGTGTAATTGAAAATAAATATATAGAAAGAAAGAGTTTTCAAACAATGATTTGGCTAAGTTTAACCACGTTGCCGAAGGGATGAGGTAAGAAACTACCACCCTGTTTGATGGATATTATTCTCCTAAGAATGCATTTTAAATATTGATTTGATAGAAAATATATGGTTAAAAAATGAGGAAATTTTTATAATTTACGTGTAATATTATTTTATTAAAGAATGTGTGGTTGAAAATAAAAAAAAAATATTTTTAGAAGAATATATAGAAGAATATGTATCACAAATTGTCTAATGAAGATTTTACATATCTATATTCAACACTTAGAAATTTATTACTATGTTTATCAAAAAAAAAAAAAGAAATTTATTACTATGATTAAGAACTTGAAATTTAACCATAGTATTGATTAATAATTAAGCCCCTACTTGATGGCCCATTATTTGGCCAGAACAATAGTTCGCATTGTAATTTTTAGAAGAATATGTGATTAAAAAATAAGAAAAATTTTAAATTTACATGCAAAATATTTTATTTTATTGTGTAAATATATGATTAAAAATCAATACGTAAAAATAAAAATAAATAAATAAATCAAATCAAATACTATCAAACAGGGGCTTAAATCTTTTGGTAGCGTGATCAAGAAATGGGCCAGCATAGACAGTTGGGTCTAAAAGCTAGGAACACTGCCCAAGGAATGAATCATATATTGTTAAAAGTAATAGCTTAGATGACATAGGCCTCAAAGTTCACACCCTCTGGCCTCAACCCTAAGCCTATTTATCCACTGTTGGACAACCATTACTCCATTTGGAAAGAACAATCATTTTGCATAAGGGTTAAAAAAAGGTCATTGAGGATTGTTATGATTTTAATTCAAATTTAAACAGTTAAAACACGTAGATATAGAATTTTGACCACTTCAAGTGCAAATTTCTTTTAAATACGAATACACTATGTGAACTAAAATAAATAAAAGTGCAGTAAAAGCTAGGAAATCTATGTACGATCACACAAAAAACAAAGAAATATTTATATATCATATTTAAATTTATAATCTTGTATATAGACGGAACAAGAATTAAAATATC
>CAIGRR010535043.1:0-13178 GCA_903798365.1 Fraxinus sp. 1973-6204
TTCGATTTTCAGCAGATTTAAGTTGTTGTTGAGCTGTTTGTGTCAAATTGACGCCATGGGGGGCTTCGTCCATAGGTGTGCAGCCTATAGGAAGGGTGTTCCGACTGTAAAGTTGGCCGGATTGGTGATTTCCGGTGTTTTCCAATTTTTGTGGCAGTTTCTTCTAGCTTCGATTTCTTGTGTTTTTGTGGATGGATTTTCATGTTTTTTGGTGCTAATGTTAACCTCTAGGTTTGAAGAAATTAGAATGAAGGATGATAAATCGTTTGATGAATTCTATGCGAAACTTAATGATATAGTAAATTTGAACTTCATCCTAGGTGAGAAGATCCCCGAGTCTAAAATATTAGAAAAGTCCTTAGATCCCTACCTGAAAGGTTTAGATCTAAGATCACCGCTATTAAAGAAAGTAAAGACTTAGATAAAGTTAAGATAAAGGAACTTGTAGGATCTCTCCAAACATATGAACTCACCATATCTCAACCGAAAAAGGTTAAATCCACAGCCATGAACACTATTAGGGAAGAAGAGAGTGAGTTGACTGATGTTGAGACCCTTAGGGACGATGAAATAGCTTATTTCGTTAAAAGATTTCAGAAAGTGGTGAGGAATAGGAGAAAGCCTCAAGACCGGAAAAATGATGTCCCTAGTAAATTCTCGAAAGATAAGAGTGAGAAGAATAACCCTAGGACTTCTAATAAGAAAATCGAGTTTGTTAGATGCCATGAGTGTTAGGTTTTGGTTACTATAGGAATGAATGTCCTAACTTGAAGAATAACTTAAATAAAGGAAGACGTAAGATATTTGCAGTGACCTTGAGTGATGATGAATCTAATTCAAGTAAGATATTTGCAGTGACCTTGAGTGATGATGAATCTAATTCGAGTGTTCACAGTGATACCTTTGGTGGTGAGGATGAACAAAATTTAAAATGACCCCTATAATGAGCTTTAGGTCGGTTAACCCAATTTACTTGACCATAGGCACCAGGTTATAAGAAACCCTTCGAGCTTAATTACTCGAGTCAAATAGGCTTCGAAAAAAAGTATAAGATGAACCAACCATTTTACAGGGGGACTATATGTGAGCTTAGGTAATCTAAATGAAAGTTAATTCACATTCAATGTCACCTTACCAACAAATGACGACTATTCCAAATCTCACACATGTTCCAGACTCACTCACAAGATCATAGTGTGTACTGTACAAATGGTACATGACGAAACATATACTCGCTACTCCACATAAAACTATGTTTAAGAGCACCATGAAATGTCTAGTAGCACAAAGACTTTTTAAAAAAAAAAATCAAAAACTTTAATATAACAAAGAAAAATTAAAGCAAAACGAAAACAAATAAGATGCATGCAAGATTGAATGGACTCAATGAACTGTACATGCATGCACAAAAGTACCCAATCAAAGAGGTACATGGATGCTCTTACCTCTAAGAGCATGATCAATTTCACGACCTATCAGGTTACTCTTCTTAACCCAAACCTTTTTAGAAGTAGAAGTGATTCTAGCCAACTAAGTCATCATCTTAGTTAAATGGCTAACCTGATTTGCAAGAAAGTTAGCATTGCTAGAGATATCCTGAGTTTTACTTCTAGTTGTGAGTTTGCGACACCTAGGTCTTGTGTATCCCAGCACACCACAATGGTGGCAGGTGGCAATAAACTTATGTCCAAACCTACTCGGAGGTTGTTGTCGATTTATAGGACGATTGATCCTACGTTTTCTAGTAGGTCTTGATTCTAAGACATTCTTGCCCTTGGGTTCAGGATTAACATTATTCCAAGTGTTGGTGGTGGATGGGATGAATGTTGTCTTGGAAGTACTAGGAACATTATTATCATTTTGAACGTATCCTAGTCTATGCCTATTTTCAGTAGGCTTGTTCATCCCTAACAGATTATCAAGTTTTTGAGTACCACTCATGAAAGAAAGAAGTTGAATATTAGATTTTTCAAGATCACTTGTCAAGGATTTAACTTTGGCTTCTAAGTTCTCATTAACATATTTTAACTCACTCTGATTTTTGGTAGAGTCCTGAAGGTCATCTATGAGTTTTTTTTTTCTCTCTCTCTCTCTCTCTATCTCTCTCAAGTTCATTAACCTTTTTTCAGTACAACTTTATTGACCTTCTCAATTTTAAGACTCTCCTCAAATAATTCACGATAAGACTCATGAATATCATTCTCATCCTCATACTCTTCCTTAGATTTTTCACTCTATTCATCATTCTCTACCGTTTCACTTTCTTTATCATATTCAATCTTAGCTATAGATGTGAAGGCGCTTATTGGACAAGAGTATGCACAAAAGATGCAATATTTGAGAAAAATGACATAAAAATTATATGCTCAACTTTAGGGGGAGAAAATAAAATATACGTGTAATTGAGCTCATTTCAAGGTCCTAATAATTTTATGGGTTTGATTTCATTAGTCAGGGAACATACTTATTTAACAGTGATGCTCGAATGTCCTTTCTCACAAATTTAAGGTTTGGAGTCATGTTCACGGGAAAATAGTGGCATTTAACACACGTGAGTCACTTATACACTTTACACCATTTGAACTTGAATTGAGTACGTGGGAGATTTGTTTTATTGATAATCNTTATACACTTTACTCCATTTGAACTTGATTTGGGTACGTGGGAAATTTGTTGTTCTTGATAATGCATTACTTGTGAACACATGCATGTTTGAGTTCATCTGTATGTCGGAGACGTGATTTTAAAAATAAAATAAAAAGGGTAATATTTTTCAATATTTTCAAAAATTCAATGCTATATTTGTCTAATAAGGTTTTTCATCAGCTTATTGTAGAGATACGCTCAAGTGATTGAAGTAGAGGCTATCTCGCTCGATTATCGCTCGCCTCTCGCTCAAGTGACATCGTACATGTTTGAATTTAAACGTTCTTTTTCACATTTTTTTTCTCAAAAACCTCATTTCTTCTCAATTTTCCTTCACAATTCGACACAGCCATTGCAAATTCGTGCTTCCTATCTTGTATTGGTCAATTTATCTCCAACATCTGGTGGGTTTCCACTCATTTGATTTAGTTTTTCTCACATTTTCAAGGTAAAACTCGAAAATCCTCATTTTTTTTATTATTTTTGTTTGTTTTAGGATTTTGGTGGTTTTGCTTCATTTTCATCCATTTCATTTTGTATTTGGACTACTTTCATGGAGTTTTATCTTGTTTTTCACCATTTGAGTGCATATTTCTTGATTATTACATAGTTTGGCAAGCCTGTGGCATTTTTTTTTTCAAATTTTTGTTGGTTGAGGCTTAGCATTTGGAGGTAATTGGGTTGGAAGTTGTTGTTGGTTTGTAGTTGTGTTTGTTTGTGGTTGTGGTTGTTTTTTGGAGATCTTAGTTAATAACGTGATTGGACTCATAGGATTACACACTCACGTTACGTTTTCAATGTAGTTTTTTTATGTTAATTATGGTTCATGTCTTTTCGTTGATCCTCATTCACACATTTGATCACGTTCGAGTTGTTAGCTTTGTAGTGTTCTTGTCATGACTATTGCAGTTGGTGTTGGCGCTGCGAGGTGACAACATGTCACCGCAGCATTCCGTCACAGTACACATCATGTCTTCACGTCACCCACGTTTAGGCATCACGGCATCCTGTTGTGCATCCATACTTGGCTACATTGCATATGTACTATTTGCCTCATTTTGCATGCATATCATGCATTTTTTGTTCAATCGAGGTTTTTGATGTGTTGAATTTACACATTTCAGATGTAACCTAAGAAAGCTCGTACTTCTGCTTTGACACCTGGTACCTCCACTTCATACAATATGACACGATTCATATTTGCTAAGTTTTCGTTGCGTCCCGTTCTAGTGGAGCGAGAGGTAGTCCTATCTGACCTTTCTCCCGTCCTAGCTGCCATTTTCACTTCTCGGGGTTGGTATCCTTTATTCGTAGATTTAACGTGTCCTCCAAGTCTTCTATTCACGAGTTTTATGCTAACATTTAAGACGTTAGTGGCTCTACGTTTTGGGCATTTCTTTAGGGTAAGATGATTAAGATCACTCCTAATGTTGTGACGAGTATTGCCCATATTCCTCGGGTTATTCACCTGTTGTTTCCATATCGATCACCCGATACTTTTTCGGTGGACTCTCTTATCCGTTCGACGATTTTAACACACCATTGGAGGGAGGTCCTAGTGCGATCCGCACTGGTTTTCTTCCTACTAATCGACAGATTATGTTACATATTATGTGAACAAATCTGTGGCATGTCTCTCATACTTCTTCATTGTCTATAGATAAGGCTCATTTTCTCTATGCCTTGTTACATGGTGATTCCATTGATTTACTTTTGTTCATTTTCCAGCAGATTCTATGAGGACGAGGGTAGGGCTACCTTATGCTTGTTTGATATATCAGTTAGTAACGGTCCTAGGAGTGAGCTTTCTTGAGGAGGTTTCGAGGCGGGTTTCTTGACCGATTGGCCATACCACTATTTCTCAAAGTAGGTCTTATGCTTCTTCTGAGTCGGTTCAGCCAATTGACTTGACTGTACCAGCTGATCCTATAGATGACCTTATCTCTTTTGATCCTTCGAATTTCCCTACTACTTTTTCTGTTCCACCCACTGATATTCCATCTACTTTTACTTTTTATCATCCTTCCGCTGAGTTTGTTCCTCCACCTTTCGATATTCCATATATTCTCGACGATCTATCGGTTACCCTGATGGGACAAATGTTTGTGCTTATTGAGAAGCAGGCTCGGATGATGGCTGAGATCACTTAGCTGAGAACCACTGTAGATTGTCACACAGCCGAGTTTGCTACACTTCGTAGGGCAGTTGGCTATTTATAGCAGGGCTTGTGCTGGATTAGGAGACATTGGGATGATGATGCAGCTTCTAGTGATGGTACTTATGCTAATGACGCAGATGGAGCTAGTGATGCTGCGTAGTTACTAGGCTATCCCCTGTCATTTTGTGACAAAAATGGGGAGTAGTATTTTTGTGATGATGGAGTAGATATTTTTTTGGATGTATATAATATTTTTGATTTGACATGATGTATCTAATTTTTTTTTACTCAAAGGGATTAAATGATAATTTCAGTATTGCTAAATTAAGTTTTGATATTTTGTAATATCAATCTTTCGTTTTGGTATGTTGGGTTGTATTGATATTACGTTTTACTTTAGCTTATGGTATGAAACTAAAATGATGGGTTATGAGTTATAACTGCTTGGATTAACTGTTTGAAATGCGTTTACCCTTATTACTGTTTCACATACATTTTACACTGGGTATTTGAGTTGTCTATTTCAGAAATTAGGTTTACAAAGAAAAAGAAAAAAGCACTGTTCAACCAAGACAGTTAGTATTGGTTGTGTAAGTCATTGAGTCTGTAATTTTTTTACTACTACCTTGACTTTAGATTATTAGTTTTGTCACAGAATGTCAAATGAGGATCTTGTTAGGTTTTTGATGTAATTGGCAAGTCTCTGAACAAAAGGGACTTAAATTAAAATGTTGTAAAAGTTAAGGAATAAGTTGTAAATAGTAAAAATTGAGTTGTATTAGGTCTAGGGTTTGAGAATGGAAAAGAATGAAAAATGATGTCGCAATTTCGCTAGACTATCGCATGACTTGGCTCGAGCGGCAGAAATAGTAACATTGTCGCTAGCCTGTTGCCAGGGCTTCGCTCGAGCGACATACTTTCCTGAAATTTTTTTTTATCATGATTTCAAGGCTTTTTATCCGGCCCATTCAACCATAACCCTGTCATATAAATACCAGAAAACCATAAAATGTAAATTGATAGGTTGAAACATAGAGAGAACTTAAGAGCTTCATCTTTTCATCTTTCAATTCACTGAGAGACTTCAACCTTCATTGAGTTGAATATACTTGGCGGAGAAAACATCAGTTCTAGTTAATCAAAATACCAAGCTTACTGAGGAAAAAAAAAGTTCTTCAAAAATCGACATGAGATAAACGAATCCACAAAGCCAGGGTCTAGAAAATCCAGGAGGGCTTTAATAGTGCAGTCAAGGAGTTGGTGAGGAGCGCGCAATCTAGGAAGGCTGTCAGAAAATTATTTAGGGTTGTTACGAGGCACACAATCCAAGAGGTCTATATTAACTTCAGTCAGGAGGTTAGAAAGTTCATGTCGTCATTTTGTCTAGAGGACTGTAAGTTCGATCGTTTATAGTGGATTTTGACTGGCAAAGCGCCTAGAGTTTTTACCCAGTTGGGGTTCTCCGTGAACAATCCGCGTGTTATTTACTGTCTTCATATTCTGTGGTATTCAAACATAGGAGAATTGGACTGTATGCTTAACTACTTAGAGATAATTAATTAGTGATTTGTTGCTGGTTAATTACAATTTCTAATTCCTCATTTACACTTATTCACCTCCCCTCTAGGTGTAGTTTGGGTCGAACATCGTTATTTCAGTCTTGTAGATTATAGACATTCATTACAAAAGGAATATCATAGTTAAAATCTTATTAGAAAAAGTCTCTTGAAAAAATTTTAATGAAGGAAAAATAGTACATTATTCTTATGTTACAAAAGTTGTCTCATTAAAAATGTTATCAAAAAAATTCAATGAGACAAAATCTTATTCAAGAAAAAAAAAGAGTACAATGTATATATATTTCCCTCATGATGCTATCACTTGAATTATATGATTTAGGTATATTAAATCTTTCAAGAATAACATTAATAGTCATACCAGATGAATTTGTTATAATCGCATTTCATATTTCATGCCAATTATTTCTTCTATTAATATGCTTCGATGAATTTATTTCGATATCCTCGCCTTTTAGAATATATAGCAGTACATCATATATAAAAGTATTGTCGACAACTTTTTCTTTTAGATTATCATTCTTTCTCATAACAACACAACTTATTGAGATATCTCAATTTTTTAAATTTACGATCCACGAACCACTTCTAGAGTTTTACATTTTATTATGTCAATATACTTTCCAAAAAAATATACATCTCCTAATTGGACCATCTTCTTTATATGTTCCATTTTCTTTTGGAGATTTTTTTTCCCTTATAATCGAATGTAATCATGCTTCAGGTGTGCCATAAATTTATTAAATATAATATTAACAAATTGTCCTTCCAATACGTCAATTCAAGTTGGAGCATTTAAAGTTAGTGTGTGAAATATTTTTTTTATATCTTTGACTAGTAAATGCATATAAGTGAAAAAAAAAATCTACTATGACATCCAATCATATTTTTACACATCTTCTTCTATCAACAAAATGTTAAAAATATCTGGCAACTAAGCTTAACAAGTCAAGTATTATCAAAAAAACTTTTCCATGTACTCAGTTAAGTTCAAGATGGAGTAAAGTGCATAAATGACCCACGTGTGTAAATTGTCACTATTTTCTCGTGAAAATGACTCCAAACCTTAAATTTGTGAGAAAGGACATGCAAACATCACTTATTAAATAAGTATAACCCCTACTGATGAAAGTCAAACCCGAATAAATTTTAGGACCTGAAAATGAGCTCAATTATATGATAATTGTTCGTCTCTCCCCTGAATTTGAGCATATAACATTTTTATCGCGTTTCTCGTGAATAACATCTTATGTGTATACCCGTACCCATTAAGCGACTAAAGTGACCCATGTAATGAGCTTTAGGCCGATTAACCTAAGTCAGATGACTACATGCACTAGGTATGAGAAACCTCGTAGGCTTAATTACTTAAGTTAGTATGCTTCGAACACAAATATATGATGTACCAATTAGGTATACATTTTTTTTAAAATGCAACAATGCAAACAGACTATCACGAGCTAAGGTCATCTAAATGTAGGTCAATTCATGTTCAAGGTCACTCACTCATAAGATCATAATGTGTGCAGTGCAGATGATTGCATGACGACACATATACTCAATAATCCATATTAAACCGAACCAAACAATGGAAATAACAGGGTAAAATAGATAAATGTTTACTTGGTCACACATGACATGTTTAAAATCATAACGATGTGTCGTTTGCCCAAAAAAAAAAATATTTTTGTATTTTTCCCTTTTTTTTAAAGTAACAATTAATCCGGACTTTCTTAGAAGTAGAAGTTAATTGCCGTTAACCAAGTCATCATCTCAGTTAAGTGGCTAACTTAATTGGCAAGAAAGTTAACATTGCTAGTGAAATCCTGATTCTTACTTCTAGTCACACGGTTACGATACATAGGTCTAGTGTGTCCCAATACACCACAGTGATGGCAAGTGGGAATGAACCTAGATTCAAACCTACTCAGAGGTTGTTGGCGAAAAATAGAATGATTGAGCATATGCTGTTTGGTAGGTCTCGATCCTGTGGCATGCATATCTTTGGGTTTAGGATAAGTAATCTCACGAGCTTTGTTGGTGGCAGGAACGAACGTGGTCTTGGATGTGCTAGCAGTAGCATCATGGTTATCAACATAACCCAGACCATGCTTATTTTCAACAGGCTTGTTCATCCCAAACAGAGTATCAAGCTCTGCGAGCCACTCATAAAATACTGGAGTTGAACATTAGATTTATCAAGATCAGTAGTTAATGATTTAACTTTAATTTTCAAGTTTTCATTAACCAGTTTCAACTCATTCAGTTTGCTAGTCGAGTCCTGAAGGTCACTTAACAATTTTTCACGTTCAAGTTCAAGCTCGTTCACCTTTTTCAAGACGGCTTTATTGACCTTGTTAATTTTCAGACTTTACTAAAACAGTTCAAGATAAGATTCGTGAATATCGGTCTCATCATCAGACTCTTCTTCAGACTTTTCACTCTCACCCTCCTTTTCAACCTTCTCAATCTCACGGTCAGATTGGATTGTAGCAATCAAGGTGAAGACCATGAATCTTTGTTCATCCTCACCACCAGACTTCTCATTTTGAGAGCTGGGATCTGTCTCCTCATCACTCATGGTCACGGCTAAAGCCTTATGACGTTATCTACCCGAACTCTTTTTAAAATTAGGACATTCACTCTTAATGTGATCATATCCCTTGTACTCATGGCATTAGACAGATTGAGATTTCGTAACGGGAGTCCTAGAGGTGTTTTCTCACATCTACCTCTCGAGAGTTTACTAGGGACATCACTATTTCGCTCCTGAGGCTTTCTCCTATTCCTCATTACCTTCTAGAATTTTTTAACAAAATAAGCTATTTCGTCATCTCTAAGGATCTCATTATCAGTGAACCCAGTCTTCTCTTCTCTAATAGTGTTCATGACGATGAATTTAACCTTTTTAGGTTGTGAGACTGTGAGTTCAAAAGTTTGAAATAATCCTACGAGTTCTTCAATTTTAACGACATCTAAATCCTTACTCTTTTTTAGTCGCAGTGACCTACCTCTCAGGCAGTGATGTTAGGACTTTTCTAACAATTTTAGCCTTGGAAATCTTTTCACCTAAGTTAAAGCTAGAACTAACTATGTCATTCAGCTTCACATGAAATTCATCGAACGATTCATCGTCCTTCATTCTAATCTCTTTAAACTTAATGGTCAATATCTACAGTTTAGAGTTTTTAACCATTTTAGTTTCCTAGTGTGTGGTTTTCAGTATATCCCAAACTTTTTTGGCACTTTCACACATTGACACTTGCCTAAACTCCTCAGCAGACACAGCCATGAACATGGCATGAAGGCCCTTACTGTTCCAGTTACACTCATCCAAATTAGTTTTAGTCCATAGTGAGATATTAATGGGTGTAACTATACTTGAAACAGTTGTTGTAGGTGGAGCCCACCCATTTTGAATGCTAATCCAAATACGTTCATCCAACGCTTTAAGGAAAGCTCTCATTAGAACTTTTCAGTAAGCATTATTGCTTCCGTTGAAATACGAAGACACGAACAATGACTGACTCGTCTAGAATAATATGATAAGAGTCAAGAATCAATTTAAGGCTCCGATACCAATTGAAAAACACGTAGTTCGACCCTAACAACACCTAGATGGGGGTGAATACGTGTATAATGCAGAATTAAAATTATTGATGAATTAGGTTTGAATACCGCAGTTTGTATGATCAATCAATATAATAAAAGGAGTAATCAACAGCAGAATGATCATGGAGAAACCCAACTGGGAAAAAACTTCAGACGCTTTGCCAGTCAATCCACTATAAACGAATTTAACAACTTCAAGTCTATCAGACTAGACAACTCGTACTATCTGATCTCCCGACTACACTCCTTACAGCTCTCCGTAGATCCCGTGCTCCCTTGTACCAATCCTTAGCTGATGTTGCCAAAGCTCTCCGTGAAATATGCTACCCTGCAGTACTTCAAGTCTTGTGAATTCGTTTATCTCTCGTGGATCGCAAAGAACGACCCGTTCTTCACAGACAGGAACTCCTGTCAACTTCTTTCGATCTTCAGAACTCTAATAAGATGTAGATAAAGTAGTGGTTTGGTATTTGGATTATTAGAATGATGTTATTCTTACCAAAACTATCTCACACAGATGAAAATTGAAAGAATAATATGAAGGAATCACTCTGTAGACTTTTTCTCTCAATATTCAACCTTAAGAATTTCGTACAGAAGAGTTTTAATATTTATAGGTAGGGTACAAAACAGATGGGTAGGGAAAAAAGTCTTGAAATCGCAAAATAAAAATTTTCCGTATAACCTTATCGCTCAGCGACGGTCGAGCGACAGCCTGTCTCTAGATCGAACACCGGGCGACAGTCCAGCGATGATGTTTCTACTTTTGTAGCTCAAGCCAAACCTTGGCGACCGTCTAGCGAAAATCCACACCGTTTTCCTTCTTTTCCCATTTTCAAAACCCTAGACCCAAACACCTATCTTTTGACTATTTGAACATTACTCCTTGAACTTTTACAATATGTCAATTTCAGTCATTTTGTTCACAGAATCGCCAATTACAAATTATCTAAAATCTAACAAATTATAAAATAAAAAAAAATGATATCTACGAAAAATTCCACAAGTTGGGTTATGAGGTCTAGGGTTTGAACATAAAAAGAGGAGAAACACGGTGTCGCATTTTCGCAGCCTATCGCCTAGACACTGCTTGAGAAAATAAAAAACAAAATGTATGTCGCCCGCCTGGCATTAAGCTCTCGCTTGAGCGGCAGTGTGTCGTTCGCCTGTTGCCGCTTCTCGCTCAAGCGACAGATCGATCAGAAAAATCCTAATTTCTGTTTTGAAGTATTTTTTCTAGCCCATTCAATCTAATTACCCTCTCCTATAAATACCCAAACCTATGCACGAAATTTGTGAGGGTTGATTTTTATTCTTTTGCTATTCTTTAGAGATCCAAGAACATATTCCTCTGTGATTTTTCTTTTTTATTCTTGAGATCATTCAACCACACTTTGGGAAAACATCATAATGAAGAATCCAAAACACCTACTTCCTAAACATCCTTAGGAATGTACTTTCTCAGTTGAACTTTAGAANTTCAACCACACTTTGGGAAAACATCATAATGAAGAATCCAAAACACCTACTTCCTAAACATCCTTAGGAATGTACTTTCTCAGTTGAACTTTAGAAGTTTCTGGAAGTTGAGAGAGATTAGACTACAAGTGTAGGAAGAGCACAAGAACTTGGAGCAAGTTCTTGTAATTCCACTTGGAAAAGACAATTGAAGAAGACCGAGAAGTTGGAAAGAGACAGTAGATCTTGGAAGCTATAGGAAGTAGATCTGGAAGTCTGGTGGAGTTGGCTAGACAACATCTAACTGTAGAAGATTGAGAAGCTGGTGGATACAACAGATCTTAGAGATTATAGGAATTACAACAGCGGGAACTAATGGAATATGCTAGGCTGGATACATACTGTAATTCATATTGTCTATAGTGGAGGTAACTTGCTTGGTCCCTACCCAGTTGGGATTTCTCCGTCATCATTTTAGTGTTCATTGTTTATTGCTTTCTTTATTACTGCGGTATTCAAATTTAGGGAAATTGACTTATTTGATTAACTATCTAGAAACAATTAAAAGTTACTTGTTATTTGTTAATTGTATAATTTTGTACGTAAGGTCAAACTTAGTAAACTACGATATTTCACATGACATTCAAGGAGTCGATCCCTACCCTGACTTCATTGACCCCATCCACGACATTCAAAATGTGTGGCTGAAAATGATTTTGAGAAAAAAAATTTATTTTAATTACTAATCTTCTAATCATGGAAGGACCAAATCGTTTCTTCTCTAGCAATCCTCTTTACATGTTCAATAACAATTCTGAACCAATTTGAATGGGGGAGTTCGGTGATTTTTGAAGTGTTCAAAACCCTATGTTTTTACCAATTGACACCACATTCTAAGAACTGATCATATGCTCAATAAAGCTTCTACTTCTTATTCTCCATCTGGTATGTTCTCATCCATGCAAAACCAACCCTAGGGTTGATTACAAGGTGAGTGTTAGCACTTGTCTCCTATGTTGCTTTATCATCATCTGTTTCATGTAATAAAAAAAAAAAAAAAGCATTTTTAGAGACGAAATTATCCATCGATGATGACTTAAATTTTTTGGTAATAGCTTTCACCGATTGGTAAATTGGATAGTGAAACCTTCGCAGCTAATTTATCGACGGATTTATTTAGTCGTTGATAATTAGAGACAAAAAAAAAAAAATTGTTTCTATTTACCAACGAAGTGTTTCCGTAGCTAATTAGCGAATAAATTGTTTGTCGCTAATCCACTTGTCATTACCTACGCCTATTTTAGTTAATTTTAGCAAAGGAAATTTCGAGCGGCTTGCTTGTTCCTAAATAGCTACTAATCTTCGGGGTTTTTTTTTTTAATGTCACTAACTACCAGCATATTTCCTATGGAACTAATTGCTAAATAGGAACGTATATGTTATTCCTACATATGTTTTAAATTTTCTACAAAAATATTTCCGTCGAAAGTTTGGATTACAATTAAAAAATGCCACTACTTATTTTACTAATATGTTTTATTGTGAATTGCACATTATAAAAAAGTTAAAATAATTAAAATACACCAATTAAAAAATCCATATTAGCGCGATAAATACGAAGTATTTGATAAAAGGTTTTTTGAGGAAAAAATATAATTATTCACCAATTCTCACATCTTTCTACAATTTCGCTTTATTTGTTCAAACTTCAAATTTTTAGAACATAA
>CAIGRR010535072.1:0-12870 GCA_903798365.1 Fraxinus sp. 1973-6204
TTGAGCAAGCAATTTCATCGCCTCTTTCACCCGCTTTGCCCTCAAACGTGTTATCGGGCCTCCTTCGATAATCAACGGATCTCGTCCCGAGCTTGTCCTTGTCGGGCTCGACTCCTGGATCATATCACAAATTCTTTCTCCACGTGCTCCTTGAACTGAATAAACTTGGAGAAAGTCTCACTTTTGTGTTCCAAGAAAAATACCCAAGTGAACCGAGAGAAATCATTCGCAAGAACCATTACATAATGAAAACCATTGTAACTGGGTATTCTAGTTGGCCCCATCAGATCTGAATGTAACAGCTGTAGTGCAGCAGTAGCTCTATTCTTCGAATTCGGGAAAGAAGACGATGTGATTTTCCATATTGACAACCATGACAAACCACATCTTGATGAATTTCTTTAAAGAGATGAACTCCATCAAGAAGTTTCTTTGTAGAGATTTTCTGCAGCAATTGATTACCAACATGGCCTAACTGAGTATGCCAAAGTGTCGCACTTGCATTCTGACCTGTCTTTTCCACATATGCATCACTTGTAGACAATACATATAGTGAATCTTTACTTTTTCCAACAAATAAAACATCAGCTTGAAGGTGTTTTATATTGGAAATAATTTTCACATCATCTGGACAAAAAAGAACATACCTCCCAGAATCAGTAATTCGAGAAATTGAAGCGAGATTCTTTTTTAAGCCTGGAACATGATAAACATCTTCGAGAGAAACACCACCAGCATTGGAAATATCTTTCTTGACATTGAAATGTCCTTCTTTCACGACAGGATGTAATGAATTATCATCCGTAACAATAGCTCTTTTTCCATAATGCAGACGAACATCGGAGAGTAAAGAATCATTTCCCGTTGCATGATGAGAGAAACCATAATCAACAATCTAAACATTACTATAGTCTATGGAAGCATTAGTATATGGTTTTGCATCAGTTTGTTGCACAACAGAAGTCACAATAACGGGTTGATCAATAGCTTCAATAGATAAGCATTACTCCTACTTGAGTTGTTTAAACTCACTAGTTTCATATGCGACATTTGCTCCTGTGAGATTTACATGGAAATTTTGTTTAATATGGCCCTATTTCCCACACCGATTACACACCACCTTCACACGACAATCATGCTTTAAGTGTCCCAACTTTCCACACATATAGCAGCTTTTTGAATTGCCTCTAGACTGCCCTTCAGTTTTCGATTGCTTGCTGTCACCTGAAGAATGCTTGGAGAAATAATTGCTCTTGCTTTATCTTTTGTGTAAAGAGCATCATCCACTTGAGAGGGAGATTGCTTGTTGCTGCTGCCCATTTGTTTCACCAATGCTTCCTGATTTGAGAGCAGATTCTCCAGCTCAATAATAGAAGGTTGATTTGCCCACCCTTGTATCGAAGAGATAAAGGGTATAAACTCTTTCCGCAGTCCGAGAATAAGATAATGACGCAAACGAGCTTCACTAACCGGCTCCTCTGTATCCAATTTTGAAATTTCAGAACACAAGGTTTTAAGTTTTGGAAAATATTCTGAAACTGAAAGATTATGTTGATTCATCCCAGCAAGTTTGTTCTCCAAATACTATAGCCTCATTGTGTTCTTTTGAGTGAACAACCTTTCAAGTGTCTCCCACACTTGCTTTGGCGACTTCACATCACGAATGTGCTCTATGTACTCCTGACTAATTGATGTTCACAAAGCAAAGAAAGCTTTGCCACACTTAATCTTCCACTTCCTTCGTAACTCAGTATTCTGTGGTGTATCTTCTGGAATTACAACATCATCACCAGAGATAGATCCCACAAATCTACCCTTGTAGATAAGCTTTCATGCATAGCTTCCAGTAACTATAATTGTTACCAACAAGCTTGTCTACAGAGACACTGCTTCCACCATTCATCTTTACTGAGTAATAAAATCAAACACTTGATAAGCAACCTGTCTCTGATACCATGAAACAAATATTAAAGACAAGAAGTAGCCAAAAGAGAAAGCAGAGATGATTTTCTGAAACTGAACTTTTTATTACTCAATGAAATACCAAACAACGATTACAACTTTATAAAAACTAAAAAATGCACTAAAATATCTCAACCAACACAAACGTATCTTCTGAGTTTATTTGCCTAAATAAAAGCCACTAACTCCTAAATAAAAGAAAATTACCATCAGCTTCCTAAATAAATGGAAAACTTCAAACAACCTAGACTTATTCAGCAAAGACTAATTCAACAACTGTGACAGTAAGTTTCACTAATTTGCAACACTTATATCAGTGATTGACGCATATGTGCTTATTGGTATTACTTTCAAGTACTTACTAGTATGGATCCTATAATAGTTTTTCACTATCTAACTATAATTCACACTTTGCTATTCTGCTCTGACTTATTAGTATTTTGCATTTTAGTACCTTCTAAATTGTGTTATTCTTCCCCTGAAGTTCTTGGAACGATCAGCTTAGTCCTTGGGGTCTCAACTCCCTATAAAATGGTCTTTAAACTTTCTGGAAGTGGAAAATGGTCTATGGGGTTCCGATAGTATTTTCAAATCAGTCCTTGTTCTTTCAGGAATATGCCATTCAATCCTTATATTTTCAAGTTCATGCAATTCAGTCCCTTGGTTCCCGTTTTGTTCGTGCGAGTCCTTGAAATTCTCGATTACTGCAATTTAGTTCCTCAAGGTTGTAGATGTCGTAATTTGGAACCCGTATTAAAATAAAGATAGTGATCATATGAGCATTTTATAAATCCAACAGTCATAACAAAATTGTCATACATTTTATACCATTATCCAGGGAACTGTTGTAAACCATACAAGAATTTTTTAAGTAAGCAAGCACACAAAGTTAGATTTAGATTGATTTATGTAGCCTTCAGGCTGTCACATATAAATTGTTTCATCTAAATCACCATGTAAAAATGTTTTTACATCCATTTGTTAAAATTTCCAATCATGATGTGAAACTAGAGCAACGAAAACCCTAATAGTATTATATTTCACAATAGGTGAAAACATTTCATTACAGTCCACACCATATTTTTGTGTGAACCCTTTTTGCATAATCTAGTCTTAAATCTTAAAGGTTCTCTATCTGCACTTCCTTCTTTAACCTTGTAGACCCTTAACAATCTACCACCTATTTGCCTTGTGGTTTAGGAACTAGAACCCAGGTTTTATTTTTCATTAGAGAATCAATTTCTTCACTCTTAGCATATTTCCACTTACTAGACTGATTGCAACTGACATCTTCCTTATAGGTTTTACGTTCTTTATAGCTTGGCTAGGTCTTGATAAGATAATACTGAAAAGGGGGGTAATCATTATATCTGAATGTCTCTCTTATATTTCTTCTAAACATGTCCCTGGCCAACTGATAATCATTTATATTATCATGTTGACTGAAACGATCAATCTCAATTTGGCCTTGGAACCTGCACACTTTGTTCTCCAGTCTAATTTGGAATTTGAGAATGCGCAGGCCAGCAGTCAGCTGATTTGTACGAACAGGATCGGCCTGAGATCCCAACTTCACCTGAAATCTTGTCACAATAGAAGGTTTAGGATTAACATCCTTAATTCCATCTAAACATGTCAATTTTTCTTCATTAAATGCAACATCTCTACTTGTTATTATTTTACAACCTTTTTTTTAATCTCTGGCCAATAACCTATATAGAGATGGCAATGGGGCGGGGTGTCTCGCCTCATTTATTTTTTTAATTTTTTTTTTTCAGTTAACTATTTTTTTTTTGTAATTAATTTTTTTTATTCTTTACGGGGATGGGACGGGGCGGGGCAGGGGCTTGTGGCCCGAGACGGGGCAGTGATCCCTGCCCCGCCAATCCGTCAAGACGGATTTTTTTTCTCCCCATTCGGGGTGGGGTGAGTTTTTTGTCATGTCTAAACCTATAGCCTTTAACACCTCCATGATAATCTAAGAAAACACACTTTTGAGCTCTTGGCTCCAGTTTTCCTAAATTTTGGTGAGAATATGATGTACACCCAAACACTCTTAGGTGAAAGTAATCCAGAAGTTTTCCAGATCATTTCTCTTCAAGTGTTTTACCTTCAAATGCACTAGAAGGTGTCTTACTAACAATATGTGCTGCAATAACTACAACTTCACCCCCACAGAACCTTAGGAACCCCTGATTCCACCATCATACACCTGACCTTATCAAATAAGGTCTTATTCATTCTCTCTACAACCCCATTTTGTTGGGGTGTATATGGGATCCTTTGTCACTTTCATCATACAATTTCCAATCTTACCACACAACCTTTGATTACTAATTTTCCCGTTGAAATTAAAAATCTGTTTAGCTCAGGTACATACCTAACTCTTTCTAGGGTGTACATAGGTAACCATTTTCAAATATTAGAGTCATATCACCTATTCTTTCGACCTTGCAAGTGATATTATTTCTCATCACAACTCCACCATCAATTAATTTCTTATAGTTTTGGAACTAGCGTCTTTCATATGTAATATGAAAGGTACAACTAGAATGTAGGATCCATTATTGAGTCTGATGTCTGTTATCAGAATGATTTGCTGATTCCAGATCCGATGGCTTAGTGACCAAATATACATCAACTGTATTTGGGTCAGCATGTTCAACTATATTTCCTTCATCTACTTTCTTGTTCCTTTGTTTATTCATTTTGTTACAACAATCTTTTATATAGTACCATGTCTTTCCACGCCCATAGCATTTCATATTCCTTGATTTAGACTTAGATCTTGGCTTACTTCTAAACTTTTTCTTCTTATTATTTCCTAGATGATTCTGATTGACCTGATTGTTACATTGCCTATTAAATTGTATACCTCTAATAAACAAACGATCAATTCCTTCCCATGAAATGCATTTTTTGCATTTTAACTGACCTAAAAGTTCTTGGATAATGTTATTCATACCCACTATGATACAATAAAATTTTGGCTATTTTTTCCATTACTTTCTTTTACTGTGATGTCAATCAAAACTTCTAATATTCCTTTTTAAAAGTTGGTCGATGGTTGATTAAAGATAACTTTCCTTGAATATATTGACAATGGTTTATGGTATTCTACATCAAATTTACACGTGAGTCTGATCTGTTGTTTTATATGTTGTTGAATGAAATGATTATTGATTTAACATCACTTGTGAAATGGTTCAACTTTAGCCGGTATAAATTTTACACGAATATGCATTCTTGAACATGACGATGATTTTATTTGTGTTGTTGCCCTGCCATAAATGATGCAATCTTGCACATTTGGAATTATCAATAGCTAAAGACTATCTTCCTTCTAAAGAGACCATTTAAAATTTCTTAGACCCTCATGACTTATCTGAGCCACGTTCTTTTGCCAAAATGTATATTTAGAGCCTGTTTGGTAAATATTAACATTGGATTAAAATTGAAAAACTAGTCGTTATTGTTGATTTTTATTAGACGAGTGAGACTCAATAACGACTATATTTTCAATTTTAATTGGATTATAATTGTTACCAAACAGGCTCTAAAATAGTGATTTGATGAAAAATGTATAGTTAAAAAATAAGAAAAAGTCTTGAATTCGTGGGTAATATTATTTTATTGAAAAATATGTTTTTGAAAAGAAGTCAGAAAAAAGTATTTTGAAATTAGTAGTTCAAACATGTTACATGCTCTCAGTTACACAAAAATAGAAAGGGATGCGGTTGTCGTAGAGTTAATAGGTTTGGAGTTATGCTTCAATTTTCTCATTGTTAAATACCGTCACAAATCGCAATAAGATTTCAATCAAGTAATGGGGACGAGGACGAATTTCTACAAGAACCCTTCTTACGCCTACAATAAACAGTTCAATCTCAACTCTGTCCTTCAAAATCTCAGAGGTAATTTTTCGATTAATTTTGGATTTTCACGTTTGCTGTGGGCGATCTGGAAATAGTTTTGCATATATAAACTCTTCTTTCAGCTTACAATGTCGTCACTGGAAATATTCCTCCGGCGGAAGAACCGGCCCACGCTGTTCATCGGAAGCGCCGCCGTGACCATCACCCGCCGGTGGATCAAGAAAATGACGTAAAGGAGAATGATGGACCTATGTCTCACCAGGAGTATATTCAAAAGTGGAGGTGAAATGAAGTTCTTTTATTAAAATTGACATATCCCTGAGATTTAGTTTTTTTCTTCCTGAAAAAGTAGACACTATATTGGATGAACAGGAAAGAAGTTGACTCTTTTCATCCTTATCAAGAGTTAACTGCAGATATATTGGTACTGACTGTTGGTATAAATTTGTTTCAACAAATAGATTGATATGCTTAGTTGAATTAATACGTATTGGTGTTGTATTGTTATAGAAACCTTCAACTTCAGACACAAATGTGCTGGAGTATGAAAGTAAGTTCTTTTATCTTCTGTCCTTTTTTTCCCCGTGAAAATATTAAGTTTTGAATAGTCTTGGGAGCTAATATTTGGTTAGGCTGTTCTTGAAATAAATACGAAAGGTGTAGTATGTTTGAATTTGGTGGTCTTTCTGATAGGACAACTCTTATTTGTAGTTAAACTGTATTATGCACCGTATTCACGCAGTTACAAGTGTAGTAGACCTGTGAGTGAATGAATGTGTACATCAAAATACAGGGTTACAGGAAAAAGCCAAGGAAATCAAATAAATACTGCAAAGAAATCATAACTAATCAGCAAGTATTGTAGCCGATTTCTTCTTTGAAATGATAAGCATTGAGTATATGATAAGTAATCAAGCTTGGGTTGGTGTAGTGTTCGAAGTTTACTTAGTTTCACCAGTCCTCTTGAACCTCTGACCTTGACATTGGAAATGCAATCACTAAGCCATAAAGCCAAGGAGGACCAGTCTAATGTTCGAAATTTTTTATATTTGCTGTATACATATAGTTTGATTAGATCTAGTCCAGCTTCAGTTTGAAACATCAAATAGTTGCTGTAACTGCAGCACAGCGTGTTTATGTGCTCTATGACTACTCATTGGATAGTTTCTCATCATCAAATTATTGGAGAAATCCTGGCTGTTGTCACTCTTTCTTCCCTGCCTATTTCTCATCCCGTTCCTATACTCTCCTATTTACGTCCCTTTTTCCGAGCGAAGGATTAGCTTTTATTTTCTTGTTCTTTTTTCGCGTTCAATTTACTAGTTTTTATTTCTATCAAAATTATTGTTTTGTAAATGAAAGTTATAAAAATACTTTTACAGAATGTGAAGAGCACGAAGGTCCTCCTAGCAATTCAGAAGTGCGACTTGATACTAGAGAGGGAGCACATTACTTTCCAATTTCTGGTCTGTTACCTATTATGACTCCCGCTGATTGTTTTGTGATTTGTATGTTACTCCTCTGTTCTTTACTTGATGAAAAATTACGTACTGTGAGCACGATGAGCGCTGGTTGGGTTGTTTTATCTTCATTTTACGCGAAAATTGTTGCTTTCAGAGATGAACATATTTATTGCAGTTGACTGAAGATTGTAGGCAGTGGAGTCCGTTGCTATTTTCTAGTGAACATTCTAAAGGGAGGGTATGGTATTTCACGTGTTTATTTGATGCTAATGAATGAGCCATAATAATATAACCTCCCCATAAGAGAGATTTGAGAAAGGCAGGGGGCGGGGGCGGTATACTAGGTTCAGACCTGATCTTTGGTCTTATTAGTACATGAATGACAATACTTAGACTTAAATCCACGGCCTTGTGGCTTCTATCCAAACTTTTAATGCTGGTGAATGAAAATATTTTCAACCTCTAGTTTGTGTTCATTGAATGAATAAGTTGAACTTTCTTCTTTTTCCTGATTCCATAATTTCAGCATCATAAGCCTGCTGGGCTGCCTAAATCTGATGTGCTGAAATATATTTTGCATAAATCTTTCACAACTAGAAATTTGGTGTAAATAATGATGTATCATTGTTGTCTCTATGATCTTCAGATAGCAAAAACCAAAAAGATCAAATCAAGACTCGCACTGAGCAGAGGTATCCTCTTCCAGGAGAACCTGTATGTGTTGTATGTGGGAAGTATGCTGAGTACATATGCAATGAGGTAGGACCTCCGTGTCTGTGTTTACATACTCTTTTTATGCTTCAATTTTTTCATTACCTGGATCATGATTTTGTATGTTCTGCATGTAGACGAATGATGATGTATGCAGCATGGATTGCAAAGCTGAACTTCTGCAAAACCTTCAACTTCACCAGGTTTTAATTATTTGCATTGGCCATTGTTATATGTATAGGTATATATTTCTCCTTTATTCTACTTCTGCAATTCAGAATGCCTCTCTATAATATTTTCCAGGGGCTCCTGAGTGGCCAATCCCCCATTGAATTCTTCTCTGCTCGAAGATGTACATTGGAGGTGCCTGAATCTGGAGGGGACACTTGGGATTATGATCGGCATTGCTGGTCTAAGAAGATATCTGGTCTCTGTACTTATAAATGGTACATTTTACTATATATATATTGACCCTGCTGGATGTATGCTTTGAAAACAACTTTTTAATCACAATGTAACTTTTATTTTACGATGTTGCCCATATGGTTCAAACATTGATGATTATGGTCATGTTTTATGGTTGTATTTAAAATGTTCTGCTGTTGCAGTTGGAAATGTCAAAAGCCTGGGCATCTTCCTGAAGATTGTTTGGCAATGACATCTCGTGGTGAATCCAGTCTCTCTAATAAAACACACAATCAGGTGCTTTTATCAAATGTCAATAAAGAGTTCACAGTTGATCTGTTGTTGGTCAATAGTAGTTTAAGAGGGTTTTTGGTAGGGATTAAAATTAGATTTTTTTGTAATAGAAATTTTTGAAATGTGTAGTTTAACAGTTGTGGGACCGTGAAAGATGTGGTTAATATTGATTGTTTGACTTTGACTTGGATTAAAATCAGATTTTAATCCGGACCAAACAGGGGCTAAATGTATAACTGTTGACTTCCTTTTACAGGTGGCCGTGATTCAAAATAAATCCAACAATGTATCGAGAGACCTTCTTGATTTATATAAAAGGTTGCTCAATACCTAGTTTATCCGTGTATGTCTTTGCATAGATTGCAATTCAAATACCTCCTCCAGCTGCTTTCCAGAATGAATACATATTTTATTTTAATTGTTTACAATTTTCTTTTGCTTACTGTATATTTGTAAATCCCAGTGGGAGGGAGATTATGAAACAATCCATTTGAACACCTGAAAATAAATTGATTGATACATATATCTAATTCATATCAAATGTGAAATAATTAAAATCAGGAATTCAGTTTAATTGTTCACGCTGGTCTCCTTGTCTCTGCAGATGCCACCGGATTGGAAAAAACTTCTTGGCTGCAAAGTGCAACTCGTGCTGTAGGTCAACAACTTTAGCCACATGTCTTGACTGTGATAATGTCTTTTGTGATAGGTAAACGAAACTTAGTAGTCTTTAATTTTCCTTGACAAATTGAAATAACACAATGGGTGACAGGCTTTTACACTCTCTTATTAATTTTCTCATTCTTTGCCAGGGCTAGTGGGCTGCATATCTGCTGTTGTCCTAATTAGTTTCTGGCCTTGAATGTTTTCCCTAGTATGAGAGTAACTTTAATCTAACAGGAAAAAGTCTCAATTGGTTTTAGCCTTTTAGGTGCTTGTCTGCTGTTTTGCTGCTGTTAGTAAGGTGTGTTTGGGTGGTAGATTCTGGCCCATTTTGAGAAACTTTAGGGATACTACTTCAGTATTTATTCAATTTGTATAACGGGATAAATTGGTTTAATTGTTAATACATCGAGGTAGACTATACTATATTTTCTTTGCTCTTTCTATAGTAAAAGGTTAAATTAGGGCTAGACTCCCCAACCTTTCACATTCACGTGAGGTTATGTTTTCTCAACCTTCAAAAGTGAGGTTTTGGGTCCCAACCTATTTGAATATGTGAATTTGGGTCCCCACTTGACTAAAATTGTCAATATAGATGTTAAACACGCATGCGATTTTCAATTGAACTAGAGATAAATGTTAAGTGGTTTGACAATTTTCTAGCTATGATTCATATGAAAGTTGTGTGCGATTTTAACATCTATGCTGATGGTTTCGGTTACTTGTGGACCCAAATTCGCCAATTTAAATAGGATGGGGACCCAAAAGAGCCAAAACCTCACTTTTGAAGTTTGGGGGCTCATATCTACTTCACTTGAAAGATTGGGGAGTCCAGCCCTAAATTTACCCATATTAAAATTGAACTACTGGACACAAACACAATCTTTATATCTTTCATTGATGGGACATTATTTCTGATCACCACTGCATCAGTGCTGGAAATATTTTTTTGGACATCCTTTTGATCTATTTCTGATCATCACTGTGTCAATGCTGGATATATATGTTTGGACATCCTTTCGTAGATCATGATTTTAATTCTTCATAGCTGCTATAAACTTTATACATGATATTTTGCACTTTCATTTGGGTAATTAGTGCTTGTTTGGGAGAATTAAAATTGGATTATAATGAAAAGGAGTAATGGGTCCCGCGAAATATATGAATAATAAGTGAGTAGTAATTGTGAGTGTATGGTTGAAATCAATGTTTGACCTTAAATTATCATGAAATTATAATTTTTCATAAACATGCACCTGTATAGAATATACTAATTGATATCTGAATGAATATATGCAGCGCAGGGCATTTGAGTGAACATATCAAGGAGCACCCGTCTCATCAGCAATATTATTCATATAAACTAAAGCGTCTGGTAATGGTTTTGCACATGCATCTGCTTTATATAAGGATGTGTTTGAGGCCCATTTTTATTGAGAATGTATTTTGTAATAGTGATTTTTTGGAGAATGTGTGGTTAAAATTTAGGAAAAGTTTTGGATTTACATGTAAAATTATTTTATTATGAGAATGTGGTTGAAAATGAATTTTTAAAAAATGGGGATCAAACAGGGCTTAAGTAAATGTTTCTCATCAATTAGGGAGAAATAGGTGATTGATTTAGTTCTTACAGAACATCTGAAAGCAATGCTTACTTTAGTTGTAGAGTTAGAAATATTATCTTTGGATGGCTTGGGAGTGAATTGGCTAAATCTAATCTTCTTCATTTGTTTCTTTTTGGGGTTCATTTGAGAGGGAAAGCTGGACTCATGACACAAGAAACAATTGAAGATTAACTTTTTGGTTCAGTACAAATTGTAAAGTTCTAAAATGAAATATGTTGAGAATCTGATGTACTTCATACAGGTCAAATGCTGTAAATCAACATGCAGGGTGACAGATATCAAGGATCTCTTAGCTTGTCAATATTGTTTCAATAAAGCATTTGACAAGTTCTATGATATGTACACTGCAACATGGTAAGGGGAGAAATTCATTTTACTATTCTTCTGAGAGAAAATATTCTTATCCTCTTCCCTGCAAGGGAATTGGATTTTTTTATTCCTTGTTGACGTATGTTTCATTCATAATGTTTGAGTTGCACGTTCTAGGTTTCATTTGAGCTCATTTTCGCTTGCAGGAAAGGATCTGGATTTTCGATCATTTGGAATTCTATTTGTTGCGAGGATCATTTTGAATGGTAAGTATGTGTTACTACATCATGAATGTATATCGTGCTCGTTTTCAGTATCTGAATTGAAGCATCTTGCAATGCACATGCTGCCTCAGGCACAGGATGAATTGTTTGAGTGCAGATGTGGAAGACAGTGCCTATGTTGTGAAGAAACGTGCCCAGAATAAGAAATATGTACAGCTGAGTGACTTCATCTTTTGAAGAGATAGCCATGGAATTGCTTCTTTTTTAACTTATAGTTCTGGATTTAACCCTATAGAGATGATAAATCTTTTGCTAGTAAATTCAATAAATGAATTACCTCGATGATCTTGAATTGGATCATGAAATAACAATATCTGAGCAAATAATACCAGTTAGGAATTTTTATGCAAGTGCCTAATTTGTTTCCTTTTTTAGTTTATTTTATACTTTTTTAAAAAATTATATAATATTCTTATTAACAATACATTTATAAACTGTTGACAACTAATTTGTTCTCATATAATTGTAGATGGAAGATTTTGTGAATGAAGATGCAAGTAACATTTACATATTTTAAAATTCCCCGGGAAAAAAAATGGTTTCTGAAACGAAATCTTAAAATATTGTTATATAGCAAATTCTATAAAATTTGAACGGTTTTATGGAAGTCCAATTTATTATAAAATGATTTTTAATATTGTTCAAATTTTCGTGGGTGACTATAGTTAAATCATTAAAATTGATGAGGGATATTTTAGCCCTATTTGGGCTCTATTTTAATTTTAATGTATTTTTTATTGGTGAAATTAGGTCTACTACCTTTTTTTTTAGGTGTTTTGATTAATACCCTTAAACTCTAATTAAACATTTTAATGAAGTATTAATTACGTTCAATTGTTAAAATCAAAGCCCAACCTAACCTCCCCCAAATCGTATCCCCAAATCTTCAGAGGAAAAATCAGAGCAAAATTCGACCAAAAGAAACTCCCAAAGATAATGCCATCCTCTCCATCCGTGGTGNAATTGTTAAAATCAAAGCCCAACCTAACCTCCCCCAAATCGTATCCCCAAATCTTCAGAGGAAAAATCAGAGCAAAATTCGACCAAAAGAAACTCCCAAAGATAATGCCATCCTCTCCATCCGTGGTGATAAAACAGCCTCGCCGCTGTGGGTACGGTGATGACGACGATGTCGGAGGCTTTCGCGAAAGACATAATCACTACGTAGTTTTGGCAAATGTGGGTTGAGGATTGTTGATAATGTAAAAAACAGTTATAGATTATAATGAAGAATGTGATGGTGATGGTGATGATGGTGATGACAAAGCCTTCAATTCTG
>CAIGRR010535151.1:0-12744 GCA_903798365.1 Fraxinus sp. 1973-6204
TTTTCTTGCTTGAGCCCCATTCTCTAAAAATTTAGGGGCCGTTCTCTTTGTCGTTTTCGGGCCGTTTTCTGTTTTCGATTTTTCAAAACAGTGAAAACGCGTTCTCTTTCTTATTTTCGAAAACGCGTTTTTGAAAACAAGTTAAAAATTTACAAAGAAAAATCAAAACGAATTTGTCATTTTTGGTGTTTTCAATTATAATCAAGACAAAATTTTCAAAACGCGTTTTTGGTGTTTTCAAAATGTCAAAAATAACACATTTTCAACAATTTTAAAATGGATACTCAAAATTCAAAACACAAAACTCAAAATGAATTCAAAGCTAAAAACACAAATCTGAAACACAAAGAGAACAGCCCCTAAGTTTCTTCATCAAAATTCAATAAAACTGTAGGTAAATTTTTCGAAAGAATATACCCTCAGTTAACTAAAAAATAATCAGTGTCTCTATAACAATCTTCAATATTTTCCATCAATTCGTGGAAGTAATATGCAATAAATTACAGTCTAAAAATTACAAACTAAAAATATTAATCAGATATAAAAATTAGCAAATTACCTTACTCAGTTCCTTTTATAAGATGAATTAAGGAAATAATTCTATATGTAACTTAGAATGACGATTTTTTATAACATTCACGATGGACTTATTATTGGATATAATTTTAAATTGGTTATATACTATGGGTTGGATAATATTCGTTTCTTTATATTAGAATTTTGTGCCCTTTTAACTTTATGAAAAATATTTTATTTTGGTGCCTCTGTAATTTACGTGCCATGTCCAGTCGCATTTCTCGCACGATATGTAAGATATATTACTTATATGACTAATATATTTTATAATAAATATTATTTATTTTAACAATCTTTTGATATTGTATGATCGGAAGAGATTATGGAGCTACGACAATCACAAGCACAGTTAAATGATGATGCATCCGTCATGGATGAAACAATAGTATGTGTTGGAGTTCTTGGTAAGAGTGCTGGAACTATTTCTGATATTCGATCTTTATTCTGCTCCGTACAAGTCACATATCTACACATGTACAACTCCTAGGTTTATGAAAGAGTTGAAAATTCTTACACGACGAATTAATGAGAATGATAATGCTATTAGTGAACTTACACAACATCTCGAATAATTGTCTTTACTTATCCAATTCTTATTGCACGAATGAATATAAGTTAGCATCTTCCTGCAGAACCAACTAATAATCCGCATCCACCACCTCTATCGGTTGGTGCTACAGTATTGTAATTATATTGTTGAAGTTACAAGAAAAACGTAAGAAATTGTCTTTTTGTATGTATTGGACATTTGCCCATGTTTGGTACAAATTAAAATCTGATTTTAATTTTGAGTCAAAGTCAACAATTAATTTTAACCGCATATTTTATGGGACCCACAACTTTTCAATCACACATTTCATTAACTTTTATTAAAATTTATTAAAAATCTGATTTTAATCTACAACAACCAAGGGATATGTATTGATTATTAGTACTTGTTATATATGCTATAACAATTGAAAAACGCAAGTTTGACCCTAATAATACTTAGAAGGGGGTGAATAGATATTTAATGCGGAATAAAAAAATAACGAATTAAAAAGCAACAAGTCACTTTTAATTCTTATTTAGATGGTTAATCATACAAATCAAATTATCCTACGTTGAATTACCGCAATTTGCATATCATAAACGTCAGACAACAAAGCAGTAAAGAACACACAAATTGTTCACGGAGAAACCCAACTGGGAAAAACTTTGGGCGCTTTGCCAGTCAATCCACTATAAACGATTTTGTACTTACAGTCTACCAGATTAGACGACAACACGAACTATATAATCTCCTGACTGCAATTCTGACAGCTCTCCTTATTTCTGCGCTCTCCTGTACCAATTCCAGCTGCAACAATCAATGCTCTCCTGGAACTCCACTATTCTGCAACAGCCCCTAGTTTGGTAGAATCGTCTATCTCCCGTGAATCAAGAAGAACAACCCGTTCTTCACAGACTAAAACTCCAGTCGCCTTCCTCGATTTTCAGCACTCTCTGACAGATGTGTAGGAAGTTGGTTTTTGGTATTTGGATATTGAATCTGATGTTTTTCTGACCAAAACACTCAAACAAGATGAAGGTTGAAAGAAGTAATCAATAGATCTCTCACAGATGAAGCTATCTCAATTATCAACCTTAAGAAAATCATTCGGACGTGTTCTGGTATTTATAGGTAAATCAAAAAAATCATGGGCCAAGAAAAAAGCTTTTAAAACGCGAAAATAAATTTTTCCGTATAAAATTGTCGCTCGAGCGAAATGCTAGTAACAGTCGAACGACAAGTTGTCGCTCGAGCTAAGGAGGGGCGACGATCTAGCGACAGTGTTTCTGCTTTTGTAGCTCGAGCCAAACCCTAACGACAGTCCAGCAAAAATTCGCGCCGTTTTCTCCTTTGTTCTAAACTCGAAACCCTAGACCTATTCAACTAACTTTTGACATATTTGCACATTATTTCTTGAACTTTCATAACCTATCAATTTAAGTCATTTTGTATACAGAATAAGCCAATTACAAAATCAACTAAAACCCAACAACAATGATCTTTTTGTAGCTATTATTGTACATTTTTGTTAATTCCTTTATTGTTCTTATTATAACTTTCTTAGTAAGAACTTTCTTAGTAAGAACTTTGAGGTTGTTGAAAGTCCAATTGAAAGATTAGACAAAATATTAGTAGGGAACAAAAAATTGGTTGTCAAAAGTCTTTACTAACTCATTTAACATTTAGCAACCAGGTTTTGGTTATTAAGTCCACGTTTAACAACCATTATTTGAAAAATTCTTTTTTTTTTTTACATACTTATATTCAACCGCACATTCACACACTAAAATATTCTACTGTAAATTCAAATTTTTTCCAAACTTATAATCACACATTCTCTTAAAAATCACTTTTCAAAATATTATTATTTCTAAATAATGATTGTCAAACATGAGCTAAATATATTTCTGTAACCAATATTTGGTTGCTGAAGGATGAAAAAAAGAAATTTGTTGACATTCAACGACCAATTCACAGTCATTGATAACTACATCAACGGAAAGGGAAACCATCTGCGACCAATGTTTCTTAGCCAGATCTATGCATTTAGTGGACCACATCTTGGTCGTTGTAGGTGTGTCTTCTGCGACCAAGGATTGGTAGCTAGATCTATGCATTTACCGTCCAAAATTTGATCTCATTCGGTATAACTTAACCGACCAAACGTTGGTCTATGAAAGGTGAGCTTTAGCAACCAATTTTAAGGTGGTCCACTTAAACTGCATTTTCTTTTCTGGTCGTTGATGATGAGCTTTTTCCTACCAAATATGCATCTTAATGTTATATATATAGCGACCAATTCAAGGGAAATGTTTGGTCACTAGAAACATTATTATTATTTTGTGATAAAGAGTGACAATGGTTGAGTATGTAACCAAATTATTGTTGTTGTTGTTCTAATTTTTTGGAATGCTCAAAGTTCAAAAGCTTAGTGGGGAAGTGAAGTTTCCATCTTTAGGGTTTGGCCCTTTGCAGCCAGCCAGCCAGCCAGCAACCAACCATAAATACGAAAGACATTATTATGTGTTTTGAAATTGTTTTTGTTCTTTATTCCATTTTGTTTATATGGCCGACGTTCAGATCAAATTCAAAGAATCCAATGAGAATCATAAACTAAATAGGGAAAAATCCAAAGAAATTCAAGACACCTGCCAAATGATGCATTGCTGCCTCATCCTCTGATATTTCTGCCTTTTGCTACCCAAATTTCATTTCAAAGTTTTCAGTATTTTCATTATTCTAAATTTTCAAATTTTAAGGTTGTGTCTCAAATTCAAATATTTCACTTTGTTAGATGAATGTTTGCTATTAAGAATTTTTGAGAATTTAGTTTGGTTGAAATGTATGATTAAAAAAAGGAAAAAAAATTAGATTTACCTACAGCTTATTTTATTATTTGAATGTGTAGTGAAAAATGAGTATGTAGAAAAAAAAATTGAATATATGATTAAACTACTTATACACACAAGTGTACATCTTAATTGACATCATCCTATATGTCAAAAATTTGACAGTTGATTGAAAAATTGTTGTCAAGATCAATATGCCAAAATTTGTCAACTCACATGGGTGTAAACCATTGTTTCAACGTTTATGAACATGTAACACGATCCTTGAAAATGATGGTTGTTATAAAAATGAAATAATATTCTTTTTTAACTATACATTTATCTAATCATAGCTTATAAGTTGTAATGAACTCTAGGACATATATTCACTAGAAACATCATCAACAACAATATATAATCAATTTTTTTTTTTATTAATTTTACAATTTATTTACAGTTGTACCACATGTACATCACATATTGCAGATTTGTTTCTCCATAGATGATGGACAAAATATGAAGTCAAAATTTCACCAACCAACTAAAAGAATAAAACTCACTCTCTTTTTGCCACATCACAAATCTGTAGAAGAATATGTAAATGGTGATGTACAAATAACATTATTTATTTATTAATATGGTTATAGTTAGCCCTTTTTTTTAATTGAAAAGTCACTTTTTGTTCAATAATAAATGTAATTTTGTTATGCCAATATTTTTAAATCCAACATGCATCGAATAGAAAAAGTAAAAGAGTCGAGGGTCAATTAAAATTGAATTGAAGGTCAAAACAATTAATTTTTTGAATTTTTGGTAGACGAATAGGGGGGAAAAAAAAAGAAAAAAAAATTATCAAAAGAAGAAGGAAAAGGAAAAAAGAATTGAAGCGTATAATGGCAAGAAAAAACGATTGAAGATAAATGTGAAAGTAATTTAGTGTAAATTGCAGTGTTGTTCACAACCTTTGCAAAGTAGTAACTTACCCTAACCTTTTTTTGTTGGATTTTTGTCATCGATCCTTGAAAAATTAGCAAATTCAGTCCTTATGGAAAGTTTCCTTTCATGAATCTGTTAATTTCTTGTAAAAGAACAATCTTCCCCTTTTAACTCAAATAAACAAAAAAAAAAATAAACCAAAAAAAAAGGAAAAGAAATGAATAATAATAATAAAAAAAAAAGACAACAAAATAAAAATAAATAAAAAAAGTATCTACCTGACCCCATCTTCCTTATCGGTAAACATTGGTGGTTTTCGTTTGAATTATTCATTTGCCCATGGTCGGACTCATACACCTAGATTTTCTTGTGTAACTAGGGGGGGAACCTTTTCCCCGCTCTCGCGGTCGGTGGAGGTTGGAAAGCCCCTTGGTTTTCGGTGGTAGGGATAGTGGCGTGGGTATGGAATTTTTTTTTTCCTTCCTTTTCCTTTCTCTTTTGGTTTTTTTCTTAATTTTAATTTATTCCTTTTAATTTGTTGTATGTCTATTTGTTTATTAAGTTCAAAAAATACGATTGTCATTTTACCCGAATTTAACATATTTTTTGATGAAAATTGTCTGTTTGGATCGAGTCGGCAAAGTTTTCCAAAGTTTAGAGTACAAATAGAGAAAAAAAGAAAAGTTAAAAGTTACTTTTCTATTTTATTTAAAGGTTGAGAACTAATCGTACAATTTATCCTAATATATATATAAGCCGGCCCCATCCCACAAAGGGATAAGTTCCATCTACTGCGTGGCAGGTTAAGAGGATATGAAATTTACGCAAGAAAACAAAACGGGCCCTGAAATAATCTGGGCCCATAAGAAAATACTGATTACAAATGGGCCCAAAGCTTCACTAAATTTTGAGAAGTCAAAGCCAACATCATTACTATCTAAATCAATCACAAAGGCCTGACCTGAGGCGACTGAAGGTGGACAACATGGGCCCACCTGGAGCATTTTTGTAGCAGAAACCCACTTGTTTGGATTTGTCAGTTCAAAAACTCTTTTGGTGGGGGGTATGGAAACACCTCCAAACCTCTCTATCCATTCGCTATATCCTACTTTTTTTTCTTCAAAAACATGATAGCGTTCAAAATACAAGCTATCTTGAAACATCGATATATATGATATTGTGATAGTTTTCCATTTAGATGTCGACTCGTTTTCACGTGTTGACCTAAGTCAAACAAGGACTCGAGTTTAAGACGATTCTCTGACAAATTTCTTTTTATTCACTGAAAAATTTATTGACGAATCACAATTAAAGGTGGAAAAACTCAATTTAAATGATGAAGCACCCTAGTTTTTGATCATCAATATATGTTGTTATGATAATTTTCTTTTTTAGCAAAGTTTTTAATATAGGTTGACTCATTTCAAGCTATATATATTCAACTAAACCGAACAAGATTTTGACTCGAGACTTTTTTTGACACACTTTACCACGAGAGAATATATCTAAAATTTGTATTTCGTTTAGTATTAGAACATATAAATCTTCTTGAATTGGTTTTAAGGTGTTGTATATTAGTTCTTGCTTAGATATAAGATAATTTCCATTCAATAAATCAAACGATGAGATTTTTGTGGTGCTTTGACATGGACTGCATTAGTTTTTGAAGACTCGAGAGTCTAGTAAGTGAGCGTATTTCAAAATGCTCGAGGCACATTCCGTGTTCAAAGGGTCGTAGAATTTAAAGCACGTGTTTCCATATATGTCTTGTAAGCATTAGTAAATTTTCAAATAAAGTGACATTGAATAGACAAATTTATTTACCATCTAAGATGTTGTAAATGTGTTATTTATTGGGCAACATGTCAAATGTCTCAGGGTCTCATACCTTTCATTTACCCTCGATATATACCATAACTGCTCTTCTTTGCTTCTAAGAAAATTTCAGTATAAAAACTCGGGAGCCTTTGTTGATATTCAATTGACATGTATAGTATTCATTAATGTCTGAATCCCAATTAGTAAATTTCAATTATTCAAACAAATATCAATTAAGCCCATGTTTGTTAAATCAAAACTCTTTTTCCAAATTCATTTTAATCACATATTCACAAAACAAAAAAGATTTTGCAAGAAAATTCAAAAAATTTCCTCCTTTTTAACAACACATTTTAAAAAAATTCAATATTACAAAAATCGTTTTCCCAAAAAATTCATTTTAATAGACGTTAAGTCCTTGTTTGATTCCAATTTCCCATTATTTTCAAAATATATTTTTCTCTCTTTTTTTCAACCACACTTTCTTCAATGAAATAATATTATAAGCAAATTCATTTTTTAAAAAAAAAAATTGACCATACATTTTCCAACAATTTACTATTTCAAAAAACTTTCTAAATAAAAATGGGGCTCCAACGGCACTAAATTGGGGCTAAATAGTGACATGAAATAATTAAAACTATGTGAGTATTGGAATTTTTTTCCTTTACTTCCATTTCGCGTCAGCCCCCAACAAACTCGAATTCTACATTTTAGTTTTTTCTCATCGGTAGATTTCTCTTCATTTTCCTAGTACTACCAACTAGCTAGTTAACTAGGATTGTACAAAAAAATCGCGAAATTGCGAATCAAATCAAACCCGTTTGTTTGAAATCATTGGTTCAGTTCCACGTAGGGATGTCAATGTGACTCGCTGGCTCGGACGGCACGTGGCTCGGCCCGCGAAAAATCCGAGACGGGCACATGAGCCGATTCGTGTCGTAGGCCATTTTCGACTTGTGACGAGCCGAGCCAAGTTTTAGAAAAAATAATAATAAATAATTATAGCTCTCTGCAACGCAAGTAGTTGTAATTCATCGAAATTGCAAGCAGATGGCAGACAGTTGTGTGACTACTACCCGCAAAACGCATGCAGCTATGACAGACACACAGGTAGCAGTCACGAAGTATTATAAAAAAATAAAAAATAAAAATAAAAATCGATCCTGCTCTCGAGCTCGGCTCGGGCAAAAAAAATCTGAACCATTTTTACTCGAGACGAGCCCGAGTTTCGGCTCGTGGCTTGACTCGGTTTGACTCGTTGACACCCCTAGTTCCACGTGAACCCGCGATTATTCCCTTCAAATCAAACCAAACTCTTTAAAAATTGTTTGGTTTAAGTTTTGATTTTCAAAAATCGCATAAAATCGAACCGAATCGTTTTTAAATTTTTTTAATTAAAAGATTAATTTTATTACATTATAAATTTTACAGCTTTTAGAGAAAAAAAAATACCAAATTGTAGTTGAAAATAAATCCTTTATTATTATTATTAAATATACTACTATAATATCAATAGGTAATTAAAACCGAACCAAACTCAAATAATGGTTTGATTTTGTTTGAAGAAATTTCAAACCATATAAAAAGGTTTAAATTGAAAATATGGCACAAATAGTTTTTTCAGAGGTTTCCAACAAAAATATAAGTTTCAAGCGTAAATCAAGCTTTAAATTTTAACAAATTTTTTTAAAAAAATATATTAATGCGCACTTGGACGCGCATAATCGCGCTTAAGCACGTATTAGCGGTCAACGATTGCTAAATAAGGTGCTAAGCCACTTGGCTTGGCATATTCATCTCGCATTACACAATGCGACGTTTAGACGCGTCTTTTAGAATAACAATATATGAGTAAAATTGCCGATAAACAGTTAAATCAATTTCACTCGTATATCATTTGCCTTCCCTCTAGTTATATTTGTTTTCTTTTTCATAGAATCCCATGTACCTTACTATTTAATGCGATTGATGTGGACAATTACAATAGATGCTTTTATTTTCTTCTTTGTAGGAATTAGTAAATACACAACACTCCACAACTTTTAAAAGTTATTTCTTATCCAATCAAAATACTTGTTGAACTTAACTTTTTCCCCTTACGTTCATGGTTGTGAGTTGAGAAATAAGCTGGAAGAGTTGCTACACTTGAGAGTGTGGAGTGACATGGTGGTCGGTGGTCAATAAGTAATCTCTTGATAATGGGATACAAATCGTTTAGATTGTAGCTAGAAGGATATATGTTCAAATATGTGAATGATGATTAGGATTAGCAATGGCCGATAGAGAAGGAATGATAATAAAAAAATGCGATAGAAGTGACGGAGCAAGTAGTGGTCGCGAGTGAAGAGCTAGCTAATTTTCATCAGTTGACGGTCGCCCACTTGTTACAAAGACGAGAATGTTAGAGAGCCATTTGTTACAAATCAAAAGTTGAAGACTTAGCCCATGTTTGGTAGAGTCAAAGCTAACAATTAATGTTAACTACGTTTTTTATAAATTTCACAATTTTTCAATCATACATTTGAGACTCCACTAATTTTCCCATGAGTTTTTGAACAAGAGTCCAAAAGGAGCAGTAAATGCAGTAACTTGCAAGTGAGCAAAGACCTTTCAATGTAACCAGCAAGATGTGTCCTCTCCACTCACTCCCTCTCTCACACAAACACTGCACTCTCTCTCACACACACTACGAACACTGCATCAAATATATACACCAGTATGATCTCATCTTATACACGTTCAGCCAAACAACAAAAGTCCGCACCCCTTGAAAAACTCCAATTCTTAACCTCTCTCTCTCTCTCTCTCTCTCTCTCTCTCACACACACACACACACACACACACACACTTCACTCTCCCATCTCCCAACACTGCTACCACTTCCCAACACCCCCCTCTCATTTAGCCTCACTCAACAAACCCACATTAGTCAATGCTCCACCACCGAAACAGACACACATGCATTCATGAGTAGAATTTCAACACACCAATNCTGCTACCACTTCCCAACACCCCCCTCTCATTTAGCCTCACTCAACAAACCCACATTAGTCAATGCTCCACCACCGAAACAGACACACATGCATTCATGAGTAGAATTTCAACACACCAATCTTGTACTAAGGTTGTAGTTCTACTGCATATAATCATAGTCATACAAGAACAACATAGTTTTTATCAAAATGGGCTGTCTGATTTCTCAGCTCGCCGCCAAATTTGCCTTTTTTCCGCCGGCGCCGGCGACGTACCAGGTGAAGAAAAGAGAAGACGGAAAACTGGTGGCGGTCTCAACCCAATCTTCTATGCCAATAGCAGTTGATGACGCTTCATTTGACGTGCTTTCGATTAATACTAAGAGAGGAAACAAGATTATTGCATTTTATTTGAGGAATCCATACGCGAGGCTCACAGTTTTGTACTCACATGGAAACGCCGCCGATCTGGGACAGCTTTATGATCTCTTTGTTCAGCTCAAAGCTAATCTTAGAGTCAACCTCATTGGGTCCGTTCTTCTTCTTCCTCTTTTTTTTTTTTATTCAACTCAGTTTTTTTTTTTTGAAAAAAAAAATCCTACTTTTCTGTTCTTAGTTATTTGCACAAATACAAATCTTTACCTGGGTGTTTTTGTTTCATTTCTTGTTCTATCTTTTCATTTCTTCTAGGATTATACATTTTGAAAATGATGGGTTCTTCTTCTTCTATCTTTTTTTTTTCATTTCTCATAATTTTTGTTTATGATTTGGCAATTTTTTATTTTTTTATGGCTACAGTAGATTTCGTTGAATACTTGTTTCTTTCATCACATGCATACACAATCACAAACTTTAACACAAGCACATCTTTCTGGTCGGTAAAGGTTGTCCTTTTAGTAGCATTTTCTTAGGAGAAGGGAGTGGGGGGTGGGGAGTTAGGGGTTGCCAATTTTTTTAAGGCTGGCATTTTGCAGTATGTATTAGTGATTTTTCTCGCTGGTAGTTTGTCCAATGGATAATGAATTTTTACCTTCAAATATAAAAACAAGTACTTGCCTTATAATTTTCTTATTGTTACACGTCCTTTTTCCAACTTTTCGTGTTTCTTTATTTTTTGTAAACACCCAAAAATGAACTGTAAAAGTTAAAAAGAAATTTTTCCGGTGAGTCAGTGACTTTAATCAAGGTTTTTTTTTTTTCTTCTTCCCGGTAGTCTGCGCTTTAAGGCGGTGAAATTTAACTTATGCTTTCACTTTGCTCTTGATTTGATCTAACTTTCCGTGTGCATTTTATTCTCTAGTCAGATCCAGTGGTTCTGGAACTTGTATCAGGGAGAGCTTTCTGTGGTCCATTTGCATCCTTTTCAGAATTTTTGTCTCAAATAATAATTGGGGTTTCAGCACTTCATGGATTAATTTGATTTTCGTTGTGAGATTGATATTATTTACTGCTGCACACGTGTAATCGAGCATGTACACTACTGAGGATTTCATTTGCTGACTTTTTCTTTTAGTGTGTGAAAAGACTGAAGAGTGTAATCTTATGGGCTCGTGCACTTGTTTTTTCGTTAACCTCTTGGACGTGTAATTGAATAAAGCATATGAATTCCCCGAGGCATTACTTCTGCTGTATACTTCTTTACTTAGATCTATACTTATTTCATCTTGACTAAATATGCAGGTACGATTATTCTGGGTATGGGGCCTCTACTGGCAAGGTAAAGTTCAACTTGGTCAGCATTATTTCGTTAATGTCTTTACTGATTCTCTTTCTTATTCAAAGTGCACCGAAAAGCCTGTGTATGCTTGTTTTATATAATTATAGTAAATTTGTGGAATCGAGTGCAACGCACAAGTCTAACATTCAAAAAATTCTTGAGTGTGTGAGACTTTGGTCAATTCTTCCAAAGGGTTGTCAACCTCAGTTGGGGAAGATAATGTGATGAGAAGAGATTTTTTATCGTTGGATGGATGACTTTAATTGATTGAGAAAATGAATTCCTGTTTTTGTTCTTCAACTGAATTTCGATATTTTATTCCTTAACAATAAGCAATTAAATTTTTTTGTCTGGCTTATCATGGGCTTCCATTAGTGCTGAAAGTTCTTGGCACTAATTCATCTGCTTATGTTTCAGCCCAGTGAATATGATACATACGCTGACATAGAGGCAGTGTATGAGTGTCTTCAGACGGAATATGGAATTAGCCAAGAAGATTTAATTCTATATGGACAGTCTGTTGGAAGTGGCCCAACATTGCACTTAGCAGCTCAATTGCCGAGGTTGAGAGGTGTAGTTCTGCACAGTGCCATTCTTTCTGGCATTCGTGTTCTCTGTCAAGTGAAGTACACATTTTGTTGTGATATTTACAAGGTCAGTATGTTTCTTCATTCCCATTTAAAATAGGAAAGGAACTGTCTTGGTCGGTTGTTCTTGTATTGAGGAACCTCAATATGCCTAATATAGAATTAGGGATTTCCTGCTTAAGAATGTTCTAGAATTTAACATAAAATGGAGGAAAATCAAGCGACCATAATGTAGCTACATACCTGGGCAAGTTCTGTATCTGTGTTGGAAATATAGGCTCTTTGCAAAAATAAAGCCTTGATGTCAAATACTTGTTTATCAGTTTGTATGATTTATAGCTCTCATTTCACCCGTTTGAATTTTGAAATGTTTGGTCATTATCAGTTCTCATTATATCACCTTGATGACAAAAAAATTGCTATTGGTTCAAAAGAAATATCGTGCATAAATAACTAGTAGATCGGTGACTAATAGTGGTTTTTGTGCCTAAAGGGCGTCCGATCACGTGCATGCCCTTAAAAGGGATTATTCAAATTGTATTTAACACCTTAGTCTGGCCTTTGTGGTATACAAACTTGTCTATTTTCAATCATACTAGTAAAATTAATCATGCCCTTAGTTTACCTGCCTTGGAAGATGAGAAATAGGAGTCCTTGGATCATATTGTGCTCCCGAGGGGTAGCTCAATTGGTCAGGCCTTGGATTTGCTCCCCAATGGTCACCAGTTCGAGTCCCCTCAGGGCCACTGAGGTGAGTACCCGGCTGTAAATTTCA
>CAIGRR010535360.1:0-10037 GCA_903798365.1 Fraxinus sp. 1973-6204
GAAGGATAGTATATTGATTTTGTTAACGATCTAATAAAGTTATCTAACAATTGTTCATGATTAAGTGCAAAATTTGATATAATATAATAGTACGAAAACAAAAATTGATTATGATTGAATGTAGAAAGCAAAATTCTGGATATAGATGAAGATAAATGTGATTGAGTTTGCCCAAATATTTTATCTCAAATAGCTTTCATAAACCTATTAGCGATGTTTATTTATAGGACTATGCTATATATTATATTAATGCTCTTTTTTAATATATTACAATGCGTAATTATTTATCAATTAAATAAACATTACATCATTAGTCATTTAATTAACCAAAAAAATTACATCTTTATTAATAAAAATCTAATACTTATATATATAAACTAAGCAAACGTGCATTGCACGTTGTTTAAACCTAGTGTGTGTGTGTGTGTGTATATATATATAATTTTTTTTTATTTTTTCATTAATATTATGTTATTTTGGCTCGTCATAAGCTATGCCCAAATCCACAAGAAGACTGCAATGATTTAAGTGCAATTCCCTACTTTTCAAGATCAATATTCTAAAATTAGATCATAAGTTTGAATTTTCAAAAGTCAGATATTTTTTAATTAGATAAGTTGACCCCGAAAAATGGCTCCATCGTGGAAAATAGAATAAGTCTTCAAGTCAGCTCTATCCTGCACACGTAGCACGACGTCAGTCACCCATGGTCTTTTCCAGAGGGGTTGGGAGCGGCCGCAGACATTCCGACGTTCAAGTCAGTTTGGGTTCAACTAGAAAATAGCTCACCGGCAGTGAGAACACTCGCCGGGATGTGGTTGATAAAATGTGTAGTAATCTAGTGCCAATATGTGAGAGAGAGAAAATGATACCAAGTTTATAGTGTAGTTGGATGGAATGAGATTCGAATCCTTCTTCAAGTACAAGGAGGTTGTACTTATACTAAGGATGAGAAGAGGAGAGCCGACGGACGAAGAGACAACCTGTTCCTAGGCGTCAACCTGTCTTTCCATAGGTTGGCTGGCATTGAATGTTCTGACTGAATTGACCATATGGGTCCTGTCATATGTCTCATCAGTCAGTGATTTAACTTTGGGGAAGATATTCATGTAAGGGATCTTTATTGGGGCGGGACGGGGCGAAGCGAGGCAGGAGTGAAGTTGTAGAAGTGGAGTACGGGCCTCTGCATCCACGGTGTGTTGCAGATGAGATCGGTTCCTCGCCCCTAGTGTAATCAACTCGTCCCATGCACAATCACCTCTGTAGCCACGTGACGTGGTATGATCCACTATGCTGACACGTGGCGAGCGAGGGGCAGGTCGGATTAGACCCGTAACAATAGTCCCGCAAGTCCATGTATGGACATCACTTCCATTGAAGAAGAGTTCGGGGGTCCCACTGGGGGTCGCCCCATCGACGAAGAGGAGGAGGGCCCCCCCAGGACGGAGCGGACAATGTCGTTCACGTAGATTAGGAGCCTTCTGTAAATTTCTTTCCTCGTATTGTAATGGCTTCGGCCTCTTCTCTTAAGTGTTGTTTCTTTGCTTCATATTATTTTATCGTATAACAGATCACCTATTTCAATATTGCTTTGGACAAATAATAACAATAAATTGTCCCAAGTGTGATCGCGTCGATCTACCTTGCCCACTTAACCAAATGGAAGGCGATATCGCATCGGCATAGATCGTTCACTTAATAAAATGGAAGAAACCAATAAACCAATGGCATCGCTTTGGCACTTATTCAACCACTTAATAAAATGGAAGAAACCAATAAACCAACACTGTTTCGTCGGATGTGGCACTTGCACCGCCTCTGACTACACAGATCTCCTTGGGGGGAGCTTACACCTCGGCAAGGTTGCGTTGTTAATGCACTTCTGCTTTTTCAAAGGTGGCACCCGCACCGCCTCTGAATACACAGAATACCTAGGAGGTGACTCCTTGGGGGGAGCTTGCACCTCGACAAGGTTGTGTTAAGTTTATGCACTTCTGCTTTTTCAAAGGTGGCACCCGTACCGCCTCGGAATACATAGAATACCTAGGAGGTGACTCCTTGAGGGGAGCTTGCACCTCGGCAAGGTTGTGTTAAGTTTATGCCCTTCTGCTTTTTCAAAGGTGGCACCCGTACCGCCTCTGAATACACAGAATACCTGGGAGGTGACTCATTGGGGGGAGCTTGCACCTCGACAAGGTTGTTTTGAGTTTGTTGACACGAGAACAGAGGCAGAAAACATTCCATTCATTCGATAGCAACATTTACATGGTTATACGCTTCTTACTGGTAATACATTCTCAGATGCTCAATGTTCCAGGGGTGAGGCATAGCCTTCCATTCTAGGTTTTCCACTGTGTAAGTGCCAGGTTTGATTTCTTGGGTTATTTTGTACGTGCCTTCCCAATTTAGCCCTAGAGTCCCTGTGCCAAGATCCTTAGTAGAAGGGAAAACTTTGTGAAGTACTAAATCACCGATACGAAACATTCTCTTCTTTACTTTGGCGTTGTAGAAACGCATTATCTTACGCTGGTAGGAAGCTAGTTTGACCTGTGAGTCGTCTCTTTACTCTTTAAGAAAATCTAATTCCAATTGCCTTAGTTCGTCATTTGTCACTTCGTTGAAGTGAATGCGGCGAGGGGAAGGAATGCTGACCTCCATATGGCTCATGGCCTCGGCTCTATAAGTCATAGGGAATGGAGTTTCCCCGGTGGCCGTTTTACAAGTAGTTCTGATAGCCCAGAGGACCTAGGGGAGTTCATCTACCCAGGCTCCTTTGGAGGCTTCCAGCTTCCTTTTCAGGGTGAGCTTTATGGTCTTGTTGACCACCTCGACTTGGCCGTTTGCCTAGGGATGATAAGGCGAAGATAAATGCTTCCTGATTCCGAGCTCCTCACATAAGTCCCGGATCTTCCTATTGTTGAACTGTTTGCCATTGTCTGAAACCTGGGAATGGGGTATGCCGAACCGATATATGATGTTCTTCCAGAGGAACTTAGAGGTGTTTGCTTCAGTGATTTTGGACAGAGGCTCTGCTTTCACCCACTTGTTGAAGTAATCAATCACAACAATGGCGAAGCGAGCATTTTATCTCTCCTTGGGTAGGGGCCCTATGAAATCTATGCCCCACTTGGCAAACAGCCAGAGGCTGGTCACCACAGTGAGCTCCTGAGAGGATTGCCTCTGCACGTTGGAGAAACGTTGGCACTTGTCACACTTATACGCAAATTCGATGGCATCCCTCTTTAGGGTTGGCTAATAATATCCTTATCGAAGTATCTTGTGTGCCAGCTCTGGTCCGCCGGAATGGTTTCCGCAGATGCCTACGTGCACTTCCCTTAGGATGTAGTTTGCCTCTTCTCCTCCTGTACACCTGAGGAGGGGCGAGGAGAAACCACGCTTATACAGAATATCTTCATGTATGATGAAGTGAGGAGCTCTTCTCCGAAGCCTTCTCGCTTCAGTCTCATTATCTGGCACGGTCCCTTCCTTCAAATGATTCAGGATAGGTAACATCCAAGACGGTGTACTCTCGATTCACATCAATTCTTCACCTTTCTTGATAGAGGGTTCAACTAGGTACTCAATTGGCACTATTTTGAGCAGTTCAGAATCCTTGCTGCTCGTCAGTTTTGATAGAGCATCTGCATGGGAATTCTCCTGGCGTGGCACTTGAATCAGCTCAAATTTTTCGAAATTGGGTAGAGATTCCATCACTAGCTTCGGGTAGGCTGCCATATGTTTGTCTCTGGCCACAAAGTTTTCGTTCACTTGGTTCACCACCAACTGTGAGTCGCTGCTGATTATTACTCTTTTTAATTGCAGCTCTTTTGCTAATCGGAGTCCCGCCAGAAGGGCCTCGTATTCTGCCACGTTATTGGAGGCCTTGAACCCGAGCCTGACGATGCAGTTCAGTTTATGCTCCTCCGGGCTTTCCAATACAACACCTGCTCCAGAGCCTGCTTCTCCTGAAGAGCCATTAACAAAGAGATTCCAGGTAGGAGGTTCTGCTGGCTCCATGTCCACTTCGACTTCTGGAGCCTTTGCAAATTCAGCAACGAAATCAGCCAGGGCTTGACCCTTGATAGTTGTCCGGGGCGTATATGCTATGTCAAACTCACTGAGCTCCACGACCCATTTTAGTAGCCTTCATAATGCGTCTGGCTCATGTGGACTTTTCTTAATGGAAAATTTGTCAAAACATGAATACTGTGGGCATAGAAGTATGGCCTCAGCTTTCGTGAAGCGGTGACCAATGCGAGAGCCAATTTTTCCATATCTGGATAACGCGCTTCGGTAAATAATAGGGCTCTACTTATATAATAGATTGGCAATTGGTGTGCCTCTTCTTCTTGCACAAAAATTGAACTGATTGAACTCTCAGCCACAGCCAAGTATAGCAATAATGGTTCTCCTTCCTTTGGTTTGCTGAGAAGAGGTGCTTGTCCCAAGAAGCTTTTCAACTCTTGAAATACTCCTTCGCACTCTGGGGTCCATTGAAATTGTTTACCCCCTTTGAGGACCTTGAAGAAGGGCAGTCACTTTTCAGTGGCCTTTGAGATGAAGCGAATGAGTGCGGCCACTCTACCAGTGAGCCGTTGTACTTCATTGGGCTTCTGTGGTGATTTCATTTCGATCAGGGCTTTGATCTTCTCAGGGTTGGCTTCAATTCTCCTCTGATTTATGATGTACCCCAAGAACTTGCCCGAAGCCACGCCAATGCACATTTAAGAAGGTTCATCCTCATATGGTACCCTCTCAGGGTCTGGAAAGCTTCACCCAGGTGTTTGATGTGTTCTTCAGCTCGGAGACTTTTCACTAGCATGTCGTCTACATAGACTTCCAAAGATTTTTCGAGCTGATCCATAAACATTCTGTTGACTAGCCTTTGGTATGTGGCCCCAGCATTTTTTAGGCCGAAGGGCATCACCTTGTAGTAATGAAGTCCCATGTCAGTGATGAAAGAGGTGCTCTCAACGTCACCTGGAAACATGGGGATTTGATTGTAACCTGAGTAGGCATCCATAAAGCTTAGTAATTTCTGTCCAGCAGTTGAATCTACCAACTGGTCAATACGCGGGAGTGGAAAGCTATCCTTTAGGCAGGCCTGGTTGAGGTTAGAAAAGTCAATGCAGACCCTCCACTTGCCATTGTGCTTCTTTACAAGAACTGGATTAGAAATCTACTTCGGATAGTGGGCTTCCCGGATGAAGCCATTGTTAATGAGCTTCTCTACCACCTCTTTCAAGGCCTTATACCTTTCGGTATTTAATGGTCTTCTCTTCTGTCTATGAGGGGAGCAGTTCGAATCAATTTGCAAATGGTGGCGGCTGATTTTAGGGTCTATCCCAATCATGTCCTCGTGTCGCCATGCAAAGACATCTACATTCTTGCGTAGGAATTCCTTCAATTCTTCCTTAACCCTGTGTTCCAACTCTTTCCCGACCTGAAGGACCTTGGACAAATCTTACAGATCCACATGAAAGGTTTCTAGTTCCTCCATTGGAGCAGTTTGGGATTCAGACTCAATTATCCTGAGATCCAGTTCTTCAAGGGATACTTCAGGTCGGGCATCTGTCATGACAACGTCGAACGTCAGAGGTGATCCTTCTTCAGGGGCCTATGACATTTCGGCATCTAGTACCATGTTAACTCGTGGTTCTGCCTTCTTTAGAGAGTTGAGATAGCACTCTCTGGACCCTATATGATCGCTTCGGATGGTGGTAATTCCTCGTTCTGTGGGGAATTTCAAGCAGAGGTGATGGATGGAAGTGACTGCCCATAATTCGTTCAGGGCAGGCCTCCCTAGAACTCCGTGATAGGCAGATCGACGGCCCACTACTAAAAAATCCATGAAATGATGTGCTATCTGGGGTAGAGTTCCCATTTCAATAGCCAAAGTAATCTTACCTCTGGGGATGATGTTGTCCCCGGTGAATCCATAAAGGGGTGAGGTCATTGGTGTTAATTCATGGTCCATTGCCATTTTATCAAAAGCTGAACCGAACAGAATGTTAACTGAACTGCCATTATCCACCAGTATGCGTTTCAGCCCATTGCGGGCTACCACGGCTCGGACTACTAAGGCGTCGCAATGAGGAAAGTGCACACCTGCCGTATCTTCTTGGGTGAATGTTATAGGCTCTACAGTTCCACCTTGTGAAAACTGGCTTACTATATAGTTAGCCATGGATGGTCTCTTCGCCTCTCTAGTATAGTTCCTTTGGGTATTTTTTGATTCACCTCCTACATGGGGTCCTCTAATATTGGTGTCAATCTCACGAATGGGCTGTTCATTCAGAGCAGAAGAGTCCCTCCTGGGGCGTTGCCCACCACGTGGCCTCTCTCTGTCATCATTCCTGTCATTGCGGAGCGAGTGTTGCCTCGTCTCTCCCCTTCTCGGAGAGGTGTGCCTCGGGACGTTATTCTGACGACGATTATCCCTTGTATTGCAAAAGTTACTTGTTCGATTCGCGTCTCTACAATCACTGGTTTCATGGCCATGGTAGCGATGAAAAGTGCAATAAGGCCGTAGGTTCTCCTGGGGCCTATTTCTAGGCATTTCGCCTCGCCCTTTTCTAGAGGTCGAGGGTCGTCCAGTGCTCTTCATCGGGTTGCCAGCATTGGGTCCACCATTTTCATAAGCCAAGGTTGGTATTGCATTCAATGTGGCGGTGGCTAGTGCTTGACCTGAAGTGGGAGCTACAGCGTGCCCAACCTGAGTCCATTGCTGGCTCACTGTCTGGGCTGTAGGTCCTCTACCAATTTACCTCTGAGGCGGTGGGAGTCCCTGTGCAGCTCTGTTTCCGTGGTCAATCATTTCTTCATTGACAATCTCAATTTTCATCATTTCCACTAATTCATCAAAAGTCAAAGGGTTCTTGCTTCGAACGTCCATCCAGAACAATGTGTTCATGTTTAAGCCTCCTTTCAGGGCAGAAATGGCCTCCTTGTCTGTGACTTGCTCATAGTAGGTTATTTCATCAGTGAAACGGGCAAGGTAGCTCTTTAAAGCCTCGTATGCTGCTTGCCTCATATCTTGCAGGCGTTGTATCAACGCTTCTCCCTCCTTCCTTGAAAGATACTGGTTCAGAAATGCCTTTTTTCGATCTGGCTAGCTCCTTATGCTAAGATGTGCCAGTCTGCTGTACCACACTTCAGCAGCTCCACCCAAAGTCAAATGGAAAGCTTTGCACTTCAAAGCTGGGGAGGCGCCTCTTAGGCTCATCTGAGTTTTGTACTTGTTGAGGTGCTTCTCCGGGTTGCCCTTTCCTTTATACTTTGGAATCTTGGGAGGGACAAAGTTATTGGGCATTGGGAAGGTGCGAAGCTCCCTGGAGAAGGGCAAATTATCATCATCATCATCCAGTTCATAGGATCAGCATGGCTCATCAAGGTCTTCCTCGTCCGCTACATGACGAGGTAAAGGCTGAATGGCTTCGCCTCTATTCCCCAATCCACTGCGCTTCGCCTTTCGCGCCTATTCCTAGGCGGATGAGCCTGAACTTCCTGGCTCTGTACGCGTTCTTTCTGTCGAGCCATTTGGTGGGCGGGCTGATTCCTATCCTAGGAGTTCGTCCGATCCGATCAAAAACACTGGCAGACCTCTAGGGCTGCTCCTCATATTATGGAGAGAAGTTATCCTCCCCTGTTGGAGCATAGTAAGCTGGAGCGGTGGTATAGTTGGAAGTGTCCATCCCCACTTCTCTTTCAATGAGGACTTCGCCTTGGGGACTCCTGTGATTTCTCCTGCTGGATTTTTCCTCAGTTTGTCTATGAGCTGAGTATTGGGGATTCTGCGGGGCTTGTAAGCCCCCTCAATTCTGTACTTGCATAAGGAGCTCCTGCATGGCAGCATTCTGAGTTACGATGTTCCTCATGTGGTGGCCATGTTAGCCACTTCGACAGCTAGCTCGGCAGTTCGATTGCCTCAGCGATGCCGGTGGTGGGGTCGCTAAAGCGTCACATTTCAAGAAATCTCTTCTTCAGAGATCTCTCTTGTCCTCTTTGGGTTTACGTCTTCGCCTTTGGAGCTCATGGTACGAAGTAGCTAAATTTTCCCTTCTAGCGGTTCGTGTTTAGCTGATCCTTTTTCAAGGATGAGTCCCTTTTTCAAGGGGAGATATCAACCGAATACTAGAATAAGCTTTTGGGTGGGAAAATTTCGTGGTTAAAGTAGCTTTCCACTGACGGGGCCAATCTGTTGACCCCGAAAAATGGCTCCACAGTGGCCAACAGAATAAGTCTTCAAGTCAGCTCTACCCTACACACGTAGCACGATGTCAGTCACCCATGGCCTTTTTCGGAGGGGTTGGAAGCGACCGCGGGCACTCCGACGGTCTAGTCAATTTGGGTTCAACCGAGAAATAGCTCACCGAAGGTGAGAACACTCACCGGGATGTGGTTGATAAAATGCGTAGTAATGTAGTGCCAATATGTGAGGGAGAGAAAATGATACCAAGTTTATAGTGTAGTTGGAGGAAATGGGATTCGAATCCTTCTTCAAGCACAAGGAGGTTGTACTTATACTAAGGATGGGAAGATGAGAGCCATCGGATAAGGAGACACGTGTAATCAGATCATCAGTGCTCGTCCCATCCTAGGCGTCAACCTGTCTTTCCATAGGTTGGCTGGCATTGAATGTTTTTAACTGAATTGACCATATGGGTCCTGCCATATGTCTTATCAGTCAGTGATTGACTTTGGGGAAGATATTCGTGTAAGGGATCTTTATTGGGGGCGGGGCGAGGCGAGGCAGGAGTGAAGTTGTAGAAGCGGAGTACGGGCCTTTACATCCGCGATGTGTTGCAGATGAGTTCGGTTCCTCGTCCCTAGTGTAATCCGCTCGTCCCATGCACAATCACCTCGGTATCCACATGACGTGGTATGGGCCAATATGCTGATACGTGGTGAGCGAGGTGGTGGGTCGGATCAAACCCGTGACAAGATACATTATAATTACATAATATGATTACCCAAACCCAACTCAATTTCACCGCACCCTAAAAATCACTTCCACGGTTCCACTCCACCTCATCTCCCTCTCCCATTATCTCTCTTCTCACTCTTTCTACCTACCCCACCCTTAACTATTTCGGCGTTGTAGCCATCCCTTATTTGACGACTGTAAGCCATACCCGTTGAGCTGTGTGCAGGCGAAGTTGTGATGCTACTACTCGAAGCGTCACATTGCCTTGGAGTCTTGGCTAGCGCAACGAGGCGACATTGCTACTATTCGAATCGGCAAAGCCACCTCGGTACTCTTTGTTTGGAGTTTTTTTGAATTTGATCCACTGATGATTTTTTGGTTGGTGATTTCTGACTCGATTTACTGTGTGTGACTTTGTTGGTTGTGGTTGTGGTGGTGGTGTTGTGCGATGGTGGTGGTGGTGTTCGGCTATTGTTTTCTTTTTCTCGAATTTTCTATTCGGTGAACTATAATTGGCAGTGGTCGACGGGATCATAGGAAAGTTAGGTCGAAGTTTTGGGTAGCGATCTGGTGCGCGGCATGACCAGAGTTTTTTGGGTGAATTTTTGTTGGTTGTAGTTCAGGTAGATCTGGAACTGTTGGTGGTGGATCCGGTATTGGTGAGGTGGTGGATTGGCTCTATTGACGGCGGTGATGATGTGCGGTATTGGGTACGGTGTTGGGCGAGGTGTTGGGTGCGGTGTCGGTTGTGCCGACGAGATGGGATTGGAGGCAACACTGATTATTTTTGTGAGTGGTTATTGGTGAGAGTGTGATTGTGATTGTTGGTGATCGTTGTTATTTGGTGCGTGCGGCGATGGGTGTCGGCGTGTCGGTGAAATGGAGTTGGAGGTGACTGTGATTATTTTGTGTGTGAAATCGAGTGTGACCAATTAAAATTGTGACTCTGACCACTGTAATCGAGTTGTGACCGATAAAAGTTTTGATTTTTTCAATTTGTGACCTATAAAAAATTTTAATTCGTGGTCGAGAAATAACTTGTGACCTATAAAAAAATTTAATATGTGGTTAAAAAAAAAGGAAAATTTATTGATGTGACATATAGTTAAAC
>CAIGRR010535370.1:0-11201 GCA_903798365.1 Fraxinus sp. 1973-6204
TTTAGAGGTGCGAGCCTCATATTTTAGCCTCAAAAATACCTCCTCGAGGCATATTACATGCACCTCACAGTGAGGCGGACCGCACTACCGCCTTTTTAAACCATGATAAACTCGGTAAAATTTTTGTTTGATGTGAAAGTTCTGTGACACACACAATAAAAAGAATATGTAAACTCTTTATTTTTCTTCCAGAGCAACAAAAGTTGATCCATTTCCATTCCCTTTTATTGCAACAATAATTGGGAATTTCGAAAAATTTGTGATCTTTTTTGTAAAGCTATTATGCTTGTGGAATCTCAAACTCCAGATTCCATCAATGGGAAAGAGATGGCTGTTGTGGTGAGGAAGGTTGATGTGAAACGGAAGATATTGGGTTCTTCTTCGAAGTTCAAAAAACCTTGTTAAGAAGGTTGTTAGGAGCAGTTCAATGAAGAATCTATTCAAACCCGAAAAACCTTGGGCATGTCGATGTTGTACGAGAAATCAGGGCCATACTTTTGTGCCTAGATGTTGCTGGTGACACCGAGGGACCTAGGCATGATGAAACGGTTAATTCTGCATTCTTCGAAGATTAGTTTATTTTTTTCTTGCAATTTTTATTTTCGTATTTAATTTGTTTAGGACAGAAAGTTTCGAAAAGGCAAGGGAACAGTACTTTAATTGAAGAACTTATTGTATTCTATTGGTTTCCACGATAATATGTCTAATGCAAGAAGAAAAAGATAAAAACTTTTGATATAATTATATGCATAGGTTTTTGTGATATTCAAATTTTGTTAATAATAGCCTTGTTTGTTACATAAATACTTAAATTTTTACACATCATTGTGTTTATGTCTTTCTGGATTGAGCTATGTTAAATCACACATGATGCCAAGTTCTCGTGACGGTTCTTCATAATAAAAGGAGTTTGAGAATTAATAATCATTCTCATATGAACACTAAAGATCCGTAGACGTGCATTAGTTTTTGTTTCTTTATTGAACTTACTGTGTTATAATTAAGATAGTAAATTTGTTTCTTAATTGATCTTACTAGGTATATCAACTATGGTAAGCACCCACACTGTGACGCAATCATGTTTACTGGTACATTTTTTTGTTGCTAATAGTCATCAGCATTTGTTATTTTTGCTTGTTTATGAATACTAGATTTATTGTTGTGTCTAAAATAATTTGCCTTTTCCTTTCAATTGATGAAATTAGATGTCCTCATTGGGGCAGATGAAGCCAATTCTTTATGGTGTTGATGAATCCAAGCCTGTTCCAGAAGCTTGCTTGCAATTGACTAAAGGGTTCTTTAAAGACGATACACTGCTGGTTCTTATTTTTCGTATCCTAAAATTATACTTTTTTTTAGGTGAGCAACAACTATACCCATAGATTTTGTGGTCTGTACACAACTTATGCCTAATATTTGGAATCAACTTATGATGTAAACTGGACATTTTTCTTGCTGCTAATCATGAATATACTTTTGTCTTTTGGGCTCGTAATAATGTCTCTGAAGTTGTTGCGAATTCGCAAAAGCAACAAGTTAATTGCCTCTGATTTTTTGGATGTCAATCTAGATCTTTGATACTGGGGTGAGCTATTGTACTTTATGTTTACAAAATTCTAAAGAATAAATTATTGTGTTAATATTTACGTTGCTCCAATGTTAGTTGTTACTGTTGATGGTTTAATTTTCCACAGAAGTGGACTATGTGATATTAACATATAATAGATTAATTTGAAATATCACCTTGACAATAGGAGTACTAACTCTCAGCAAACTTATCGTCTTTGGATAGAGCTTACCTTTATTTGACTCAAATGAATCTGGAAATATAATCCTTTTAATGAAATAAAACACTATCGTCAATAAAAGGAAAGTAATAGTAGGTATTCAACTCCATTCAATCCAAAAGTTGAAACGTTGGATATATGAAGAACTTCAGAATATCCGTTTTAAACTTATGGCTGTGAAATGTGTTTTTGTTCTTGTCTTTTTCTGATGTCAATAAAAGAGTTAAGTCGACACACTGATTGCTTAAATTATTGAACTATTATAGAAACATATTTTTGACTTATATTCTACTAGATTAAAGTCATCCTGGTTCCTTGATTTGTTGATTGAGGTGTTGTTAATTGTTTTAGGGCTTCAATATAACTGTGTATTGAGGTCATATGAAGGTTTATTATTGTATTTTTACTGTGTGAGTTGATGACACCTTCATGTTAATTGTTTATTTAGCTTTTTATTATTGTTTATAATCTACATATATGGTGATCTTGGATAGAATTTAATGATTTAACGATGTTAGGCGATTTGTTTTTAACTTCAGCAGTCACATTCTCAATTGCCAATAACACTATTAGTGGCTATTGTGTAAGGAATTTTGATGTAATATAGTATGTACTTCTGTATGGTGGCTAAAACGATGCATGAAGAACTTCAAGACGTTTTCTCTTTTAAACTTGTGACTGCAAAATGAGCTTTGTTCTCGACTTTGTCTAATGTCAATAAAATAGTTCAGTTGATATTCTGATTACTTAAATTATTGAACTATTATAGAAATGCATTGTTTACTTATATTCCTTATATGTATATGACTTTTTGTTTATTTATTTATGCAGATTGGTCAGTCATTCTATTGGCCAAATCTTTTGAAACTATAATTTCAGCCCCGGCCCCCTTCAAAATAAAAACTATCACAAGGGAGAAGGGAATGCCCCTATATACAAGTTTGTTATTGCTTTAAGCTTGCTCAAAGTTTCACTAACTTGGAATATGTGAACTTAACGTATATTATTTTTCTTCTTCTTCCAGTAACTTAATAGTCCTTATCCCACTTGTGAACATATTTTTTATATTCTAGAATAATATAACTTAATAAGCCTTTTTACATATTTAGAAAAAAATAAAATTCATCACAATGCAGCCATAGCGAACATTATATATATAATTCACGAAAGTCCAACACATTTAATACACTAACAGTACTGGCAAAAAAACTCAGCCCGTGCAAATACTAGCATTTAATATAAACATATAGAATAATTCTATTTCCAGAAGATGAACGCCGTCTCGTCTGGTTTCAGTATGTTTCTTTTCATTCCACTCGATTTTTTTCATATATTGGTTAATTTTTTTAATTTTATTTTTCTGTTTTAATTTGATTTTTATTGTGTAAAAATTGAAAAATTGATAGACATTGCGCCGGTGACAAGAACAGTAGTAATAGAAGGTGTCCTCTTCACCGTTCTCTTTGGGATCCAAGGTCGCTGTATCAGGTATTATTTCTGCTGGGTTTTTTGATCTGTTATATTTTTCTTTTTGAATTTCTTTATGTACCTTTTCGTATTTATTGTTTAATTTTATCGCGACTGGAATTTCTTATGGGCTGTTTCTGTTTAATTGTTATTTTTTTTTTCTTGTTATTGTTATTCTCGGTTGCTTGCTTAATTTATTTTAAATTGCTATTTAACTTTAGAGTAGATTTTGCTGAATTTTAGTTTTTTTGGTGGTGGTGTTCTGTGGTTTCACTTGGATATCTGGATTTCTGTTGACTAAAGATTTCTATTTTTGCATGCTTATATATAATTTTGTTTGAATGACTATTAATTTTCGTATTTTAATAGTTCTGTGTATAAAAGCTTGAGTTTTTTCGCTTATATTTTCTTTCCTAATTGTGTTGCATAGAACAGTAAAATGTTGCTATGCATGGATGACTAGGCTTCAAATATAAATGCCCGCTACTTAACCCTGAGGGGTAGCTCAATTGGTCAGGCATTGAGTTTGCTCCCCAATGGTCACCAGTTCGAGTTTCCTCAGGGCCACTAAGGTGAGAAACGGCTGTAAACTTCAGGGCCTCGTGAGATTAGTCGAGGTGTGCGCAAGCTGGCCGGACATCCACGGTTATCAAAAAAAAAATATAAATGCCCGCTACTCTATATTTGGTCTTTGTGAACTTTCCTATCTCAAGCTGTTTTACTGACATTTGCTTCATCACTCCTGTTGTCATTATTTTTCATCGAGTGTATAGTTGTTCCTGTGAATTGCTGTAGAATCTTGATCTATGCATAAATACTGATCTATGCATAAATACTATTAACAATATCGATCCTATTCCTACAATAGATGAGACCTAGAGAGTTCTTTAGTCCCTTTATTTTTATTTGAGTTATTTTAGCATAATCTCTTGATAGTAGATGCATTTGTTAAGACAAGAATTAGAGTTGATATGAAGAACACTATATAGGGTCAACACAAGCAGCAGTAAAGCCCATCATCTGTGTTTTTATGTACCAATTTTAAGATGGTGATTGGTGTTGACTTTTGATTATATGTTTCGAAATAAGCTACAAGATGCTATTTTCTACGTCTGCTTCCGAATGGTGATTGTAAGTATAATTGATGAACAATTGAGATATTTTTGAAGCTTGTACAGAAACTTGGCCTTCTTGTTTCTCTGGTGCATTGGTCCATATAACAGCGTTTTTTTATTTTTTAACTACGTTTGCAGTTTTTATTTTAATATTATGTAAAATGTTATAGAAAAAGAAAGACAAAACTAAGTCTATGTCCGTCTCCTTCATTTTGGCTCTATTAGAATCACAATTTTTTAGATATATTGAATAGTTATCTTGCCCTTTGAATTTACTGTCACAATGCATTTTAAACGTATTTTTAAACTCATGACAGGATATTTTCAAGAAACTACAAATATGGAAGCTGATAGTGTCAGTTTTTTTCCTTTACATCTAAAGCGGAACTTGTTATCAGAATTTTTCTGTTGCACTCTTTCTGTGTTCGAGAGGCAAATAAGTTCTAACAAATACTCTGTAAGTGCTTGTTCAAGTATAAATTACTTATTAATTATTTGGTCTTTACTTTATATTTCTTAGTAATGCGCGCACTAACTACCAAAAGTGTGATTTCTAATGTACAAGTCAGAAATATTGAAAAAAAGTGAAACCTGCCATGCGTCGCTTCTCCGAGAGTGCAAGCTGTCTAAATCCAGACATGAAAAGTTGCATAACATTTGGAACTTCTATACTTAGATAAGTTCTTTACGAAATTCTTTTCTTACAGGTTTATTGATGTCTCCCTACTAGATAGCTAATAACATACAATAACAATTAACATCTAAATCTTTTTCCTCTCCAAAAAGAAAACCGGTTTTCATAGAAGCGGTTGACATCCTTTTCCTTTTCAGCATGTTTGTGACCTTCTATATCTGTATCTTTTCATGCAGGACTTTATCTTCTTTTCTGTCAAAGTCTCGTTACTGCTTGAAGTCCCTGTACTCAAACTGCTTAGAGGTATGTACCATTCTTGCTCAGCAAATGCGATGTATTAAGTTTTGCAGGAAGGTCTAAACAAAGAAATTGAATTGAAACAAAAAGAAATTTTGGAACGTCTAGTGATACTTTTGTATCTTTTCTCTGGGTCAGTATTCACTCGCTAATACTAATTTTCCAACAGTAAATAGCTTATTGTTTGCTCGATTGCTTATGATTTATTAAACGTTTGCAAATTAAGTGAAATACAATTTACTTTTTTCATACGTTTTACCTTACTTGCAAAAAAATTATTACGTTGCATGTATTGGTACAAGTCTACAGCCTTACCCCTGACTTCCTGTTGCATGTATCCCTGACGTTCCTGCAAACTGCTCCATTTCATAGGAAATTGCTTCACCACTTTTCTACTAAACCCTTTGTCCAGCAATAAAAACTAAAAAGTCCTCATTTGTTCTCAGAAGGCTGCTCTCTCCCCCCTAAAAAAATCCATAATGATCCTCCCACAAAAACTTCAATCTCCAACAAAACAAAAAATGGACAATAATCATAACTAGTCATTAATATCTAACAGTCCATACTTACTAGTTCCAAATCCTTTCTACCGTGTTTTACAGCCGCCGGTTCCGCCACTGGCTTTGACATCGGTTCCTCCATCGGCTTCGCCGCCAGTTACGTCACCTGTCCCAACTTTCTCGATGAAGATGTTGATAAGGATGAAAATTTTCAAGTTACTGATCAACAAGAAATAAATCCTAACCCTTCTCACCAAAACCTTGCAAACCCTCTTGATTCGGATTTTTTTGATGGGGTTCAAAACCAAGCACTAGCACCGTATAGTCCTACTGAAACCGATTTGATACATATATTGGGAAGGAAGCTCCTAACTGAGACCATAAATGAAATATGGATGAACCAAAAAAACTGTTATTAACATTCCCCAACTACTTTGGTAAGTAAAACTCTTCTATGTGTGATTTAGGTTAAATTTCAAGTGTATGAATAAGCTCATTAATGAAAAAAGTAAAGAAGGTATTGAAATGCTACATATACGGTAAGCTGCATGTACAACAACTTATATATACGGTATGCGTCGATCCGGTAAGTTGTAAATCCGATATATATCCATCCGATATTTGTTAATTCAGTATTCACTCGCTAACACTAATTTTGCAACAGTAAATAGCTTATTGTTTGCTCGATTGCTTATGATTTATTAAAAGTTAACAAATTAAGTGAAATTCAATTTAATTGGTTGGACATTTTTTACATACGTTTTAGCTTGCTTGCAAGAAAATTATTAAGTTGCATGTATTGGTACAAGTCTACAGCCTTAGCCCGTTGACGTTCCTGCAAACTGCTTCATTTCATGGGAAATTGCTTCACCACTTTTCTACTAAACCCTTTGTCCAGCAGTAAAAACTAAAAAATCCTCATTTGTTCTCAGACGGCTGCTCACTCCTCCCTAAAAAACTCCATAATCATTCTCACACAAAAACTTCAATCTCCAACAAAACAAAAAATGGACAATTATCATAACTGGACATTAGTATTTAACAACCCATACTTACTAGTTCCAAATCCTTTCTACCGTGCTTTACAGCCGTCGGCTCCCAACTTTCCCGATGAAGATGTTGATATGGATGAAATTTTTCAAGTTGTTGATCAACAAGAAATAGATTCCAACCATACTCACCAAAACCTTGCAAACCCTATTGATCCGGATTTTTTTTGATGGGGTTCAAAACCAAGCACTAGCACTGTATAGTCCTACTGAAACTGATTTGATACATATTTTGGAAAGGAAACTTTGAAATAAGCCCATAAATGAAATATGGATAAATCAAATAAACTTCTATCAACATTCTCCAGCTACTTCGGCCGGTAAAACTTTTCTACGTGTGATTTAGGTTAAATTTCAAGTGTATAAGAATAAGTTCATTAATGAAAGAATGTAAAGATGGTATTGAAATGCTACATATTCGGTAAGCTGCATGTACGGTAACGTGTATATATGGTATGCGTCGATCCGGTAAGATGTAAATCCGGTATATATCCATATGATATTTATTAATTCAGTATTCACTCGCTAACACTAATTTTCCAACAATAAATAGCTTATTGTTTGCTCGATTGCTTGTGATTTATTAAAAGTTAGCAAATTAAGTGAAATACAATTTAATTGGTTGGACACTTTTTACATACGTTTTAGCTTGCAAGAAAATTATTCACATGTATTGGTACAAGTCTACAGCTTTAGCCCGCTGACGTTCTTGCAAACAGCTCCATTTCATGGGAAATTGCTTCACCACTTTTCTACTAAACCCTTTGTCCAGCAGTAAAAACTAAAAAGTCCTCATTTGTTCTCAGACGGCTGCTCACTCCTCCCTAAAAAGCTCCATAATCATCTTCACACAAAAACTTCAATCTTCAACAAAAAAAAAATGGACAATCATCCAGACTGGACATTAGTATCTAACAGCCCATACTTACTAGTTCCAAATTCTTTCTACCGTGCTTTATAGTCGTTGGCTCCCAACTTTCTCGATGAAGATGTTGATATGGATGAAATTTTTCAAGTTGCTGGTCAATAAGAAATAGATCCCACCCTCCTCACCAAAACCTTGCAAACCCTCCTGATCCGAGTTTTTTTGATGGGGTTCAAAACCAAGCACTAGCACTGTATAGTCCTACTGAAATCGATTTGATACATATTTTGGGAAGGAGGCTCCGAAATGAGCCCATAAATGAAATATGGATGAACCAAGCAAACTTCTATAAACATTCTCCAACTACTTTGGCCGACTAAACATAAACTGTCTTATTTGAACCAAAAAGGGCAGCTTATTTTTTTAATAACATTTACTTGTTAAAATTAATACAATTTCTTAATCTTCAATTCCATTTTGATCACTGGAATTAAGAAGAACGCTAGCAAAACATCTAACTATATGCAATTTTGGAAAATGAAAAAAGTTGACGAATTAAAGAAATCACTTATTTTTAAAAACTTATTATAAGCAAAATTACTTGTAAGTAAATTTAAGTTTACCATACATGGCTCATTTATAAGCCATCAGCAGCAGCTGTATTTCTTTTACTACGTGTTAAGAAATATATATACATATATATAGTATTGCGGGGGACCTCTATATAGATTTCTTTTATTGACCAATTATTTCTTGAGACGTAGTAAAAGTAATGCAGCTACTACTGATGACTTGTGAATGAGTCTTGTATGGTTAGCTTAAATTTACATATAAGTAATTTTGCTTATAATAAGAGTTTTTTTTAAAACGGAGTGATTTCTTTAATTCGTAACCTTTATTCCTTTTCCAAAATTGCATATAGTTATATGTTTTGTCGGCGTTGTTCCTAGTTTTAGTGATCAAAATGGAAATGGAGATTAAGAAATTGTATTAATCTTTAACAAGTAAATGTTATTAAAAAAATAAGCTGCCTTTTTTGGTTCAAATAAGACGAAGTTTAATGTTTAGCCGGCCAAAGTAGTTGAAGAATGTTGATAGAAGTTTCTTTGGTTAATCCATGTTTCATTTATGGGCTCATTTNAATGTTATTAAAAAAATAAGCTGCCTTTTTTGGTTCAAATAAGACGAAGTTTAATGTTTAGCCGGCCAAAGTAGTTGAAGAATGTTGATAGAAGTTTCTTTGGTTAATCCATGTTTCATTTATGGGCTCATTTCGGAGCCTCCTTCCTAATATATGTATCAAATCGATTTCAGTAGGACTATATAGTGCTAGTGCTTGGTTTTGAACCCCATCAAAAAAACTCGGACCAGGAGGGTTTGCAAGGTTTTGGTGAGGAGAGTTAGGATCTATTTCTTGTTGATCAGCAACTTGAAAAATTTCATCCATATCAACATCTTAATAGGGAAAGTTGGGAGTCGGCGGCTGTAAAGCACGGTAGAAAGGATTTGGAACTAGTAAGTATGAGCTGTTAGATACTAATGTCCAGTTATGATGATTGTCCATTTTTCGTTTTGTTGGAGATTGAAGTTTTTGTGTGAAAATGATTATGGAGTTTTTTTAGGGAGGAGGGCAGCTGTCTTAGAACAAATGAGGACTTTTTAGTTTTTACTGCTGGACAAAGGGTTTAGTAGAAAAGTGGTGAAGCAATTTCCCATGAAATGGAGCAGTTTGCAGGAACGTCAGGGGGCTAAGGCTGTAGACTTGTACCAATACATACAGCTTAATAATTTTCTTGCAAGTAAAGCTATATGTAAAAAGTGTCCAATCAATTTAATTGTATTTCACTTAATTTGCAAACTTTTAATAAATCATAAGTAATCGAGCAAAAAATGAGCTATTGGAAAATTAGTGTTAGCGAATGAATTCTGAATTAACAAATATCGGATGGATATATACCGGATTTTCAACTTACCGGATTGACGTATACTGGATATACAAGTTACCGTACATGCAGTTTATCGTATATGTAGCATTTCAATACCTTCTTTACATTCTTTCATTAATGAGCTTATTCTTATATACTTGAAATTTAACCTAAATCACACATAGAAGAGTTTTACCTGTCAAAGTAGCTGGAGAATGTTGATAGAAGTTTCTTTGGTTCATCCATATTTCATTTATGGGCTCATTTCGGAGCCTCATTTCCAATATATGTATCAAATCAATTTCAGTAGGACTACACAGTGCTAGTGCTTGGTTTTGAACCCCATAAAAAAAACCCGGATCAGGACGATTTGCGAGGTTTTGGTGAGGAGGGTTAGGATCTATTTCTTGTTGATCAGCAACTTGAAAAATTTCATCCATATCAACATCTTAATCGGGAAAGTTGGGAGCGGGCGGCTGTAAAGCACGGAAGAAAGGATTTAGAACTAGTAAGTATGGGCTGTTAGATACTAATGCCCATTTTTGATTATTGTCCATTGTTTTTTTGTGGGAGGATGATTATGGAGTTTTTTAGGGAGGAGAGAGCAACTGTCTGAGAACAAATGATTACTTTTTAGTTTTTAGTGGAAAAGTGGTGAAGCAATTTCCCATAAAATGGAGCAGTTTGCAGGAACGTCAGGGGGCTAAGGCTGTAGACTTGTACCAATACATACAATTTAATAATTTCTTGCAAGTAAAGCTAAAACGTATGTAAAAAGTATCCAACCAATTTAATTGTATTTCACTTAATTTTGCAAACTTTTAATAAATCATAAGCAATTGAGGAAACAATGAGCTATTTACTAAATGAAAATTAGTGTTAGCGTGTGAATACTGAATTAACAAATATCGGATGGATATATACCGAATTTACAATTTACCGGATTGACGTATAACGTATATACAAGTTACCGTACATGCAGCTTACCGTATATGTAGCATACCGTATATGTAGCATTTCAATACCTTCTTTACATTCTGTCATCAATGAGCTTATTTATACACACTTGAAATCTAACCTAAATCACACATAGAAGAGTTTTACCTGTCAAAGTAGTTGGAGAATGTTGATAGAAGTTTCTTTGGTTCATCCCTATTTCATTTATGGGCTCATTTCGGAGCCTCATTCCCAACAAATGTATCAAATCGGTTTCAGTAGGACTATTCAATGTTAGTGCTTGGTTTTGAACCCCATAAAAAAAAACTCGGATCAGGACGATTCGCAAGGTTTTGGTGAGGAGGGTTAGGATCTATTTCTTGTTGATCAGCAACTTGAAAAATTTCATCCATATTAACATCTTAATCGGGAAAGTTGGGAGCAGGCGGCGGAACTAGTGGCGGAGCTGGTGGAGGAATCGATGGCTAAGCTAGTGGCAGAACCGGCGGCTGTAAAGTACGATATAAAGAATTTGGAATTAGTAATTATGGGCTGTTAGATACTAATGCCCAATTATTATTATTGTCCAATTGGAACCGATCCTGAGGGGTAGCTCAATTGGTCAG
>CAIGRR010535401.1:0-10230 GCA_903798365.1 Fraxinus sp. 1973-6204
CTTTTACCGTCGCTTCATCAAGGGATTTAGTACAATCATGGCTCAAATTACGAAGTACATAAAGAAATGAGAGTTTCATTGGACACAAGAAGCGACTAAGGCTTTTAAACTAGTTAAGAAGCGAATGATAGAAGTTTCTATCATACGCCTTCCTCACTTTGCCAAAGTTTTTGAGGTTGAGTGTGATGCCTCCGGGGTAGGAATAGGTGGAGTCCTTAGTCAGGACCACTACCCTACCCTATCGCTTATTTCAGTGAAAAGTTGAACGATGCCAAATAACGGTACTCGACTTATGATAAGGAATTGTACGTAGTTGTGTAGGCTTTACGATATTGGCGTCAATATTTGCTATCCCCAAGAGTTTGTTCTTTATTCGGACCATGAGGCCCTCCGTCAACTCACCACCCAAAAAAGGATGAATTCTAAGCACGGTCGTTGGGTTAAATATTTATAGACCTATTTTTTTGTTTTGAAACATAAGAAAGGGGTTGAGAACCAGGTAGTTGATGCATTAAGTCATCGTATCTCCCTTTTGTCGATTATGAATGTCAAGGTCATAGGCTTTGAGCGACTTACGGAAGATTACGAGACATGTCCCGATTTTAAAAATATATTTCTTAATTTGGAAGGAGGATGGTCGGATACTGTGGATGGTTTTCGCCTTGAGAAGGGCTACCTTTTTCGAGCCAATAAATTGTGCATCCCTTGAACTTCATTGCGAGACTTCATAGTTTGGGAAATTCATGCGGGAAGCTTAGCCGATCACTTTAGGTGAGATAAGACCATAGTGGAGATTGAACGTCAATTCTATTGGCCTAGTTTGAAGATAGATGTGGCCAACAAAGTTAGTACATGTAACACCTGTCAGTTGGCCAAGCAAAAGAGGCAAAATACTGCCATATACACACATCTTCCCGTTCCTGATTGTCCTTGGCAAGATGTGAGCATGGATTTTGTGTTAGGACTTCCACGTACCCCGAAAAAACATGATTCAATTTTTGTGGTAGTGGGTCATTTCTCGAAAATGGCTCATTTTTTATCCCATGTAGCAAAACCTCAGATGCATCCAAGGTTGCCACATTGTACTTTGATGAAATTGTTAAATTGTATGGCCTCCCCAAAACCATTATTTCAGACAAGGATGTTCGGTTCACTGGTCACTTTTGGAGAATGTTATGGCACAAGGTCGGTACAAAGTTGAAGTTTTCTACTTTCTATCACCTGCAGACTGACGGTCAAGTGAAGGTGTTTAACCATAATCTTGGTAATTTATTAAAATGTCTGGTCCAAGAACATCTTAGAAATCAGGATTTAATTATTACTACAGCTCAAATTGTATTTAACAGTTCCATGAATCGACTGTTAGGTATGAGTTCATTTGAAGTTGTTCATGGTTTTAAGCCTAGGAAGCCTTTAGGTCTCATTCTGATGTCCCAACATGCTAGAGTGTATATGTTAGCTGAAGTATTTGCACATCTTCATGATTTTCATATTGAGATCAATAAGCAACTTGAAATTAATAATGCATTATATAAACTTTGAGCTGATTTGCATAAAAGACATGTTGATTTTAATATTAGAGATTATGTTATGATCTGAATTCGATCGGAACGGTGCCTACATGGATCCGCCTCCAAATTGCAAGCTCGTAGCACTGGTCCTTTTAAAATCTTAAAGCAAGTTAGCCCAAATGCACATGTTCTTAATCTTCGGCCACATCTTGACTACCACCATACTTTCAATATTGAGGATTTAGTTGCTTATAAAGGTCATTTCAATCCCTCCGATGATCCTATTTTACCTCCTTCTGTGGACTTTGACCCTGAATCTCTTGCCTCTCCTAACCTAATGCCACCTTTCCAGCACACAAATATAAAATTGATGTTATTTTAGATGAACAAATTGTGTTGACTAAAGGTGGAGAGGTTCAACGCTTCCTTGTTTGTTGGGTTGATCGGTCTGAGTCTAATTGCGCATAGATTACTAGAGAGACACTACAGTATCTTGACCCAGACTTATTGTAGCTCTATCGGAGCCAACAAGATCTTCTTTTGCCCAATTCTCCTTCCACACATCCCGGGGACACCAGATTTAGACCACCACCGACACGCTTTTATGGACGTCAGAAGAAGCTCGTTCAACCCCTTAGTTTATGGTTGGACGATTGATTACAATCTTTATGACGTATCCACTCGACGAGGTCGATTTTTTCTCCCACCCCGTGAGAGTTGATGTGGACTCATCGAGATCGAGATTTATTTTTTATTTTCATTGGACTTGTTATTTATATTTTCTATTATTGGACTTGTAGTAGCGAGTTGGCCCAAAATTACGATTGGCAGCTGCCATGTCTTCCCTTCCTTTATCCTGTTTCTTCTTCTTCTTCTCTTTTTCTCTATGTGTTGTTCATGTTTCTTCTTCTCCTCCTTTTCTTTCTATTATTGAAATTAATCCCCATTGATTCTACATCAATTTCTATCTATACACAACGACAATCCTTGGAGAGAATTGAAAAATATTTCAAATTCATTGTGCATGTATAAGTAAATTTTCAACACAAACTACAGTCCAATAAGAAACTTTTTAGGTGCTTCTAACCCTATGAGAATAAATTACTTACATCATGCTTTCGGAATATTGCTTTTCTACAAATATATATATGATTCGAGGCCAAAGTAGTGAACATGATTCACAAAATAAGGTATCTTGTTCAAGAATAATGCTTCTTTAACAATGTGCGACTCAATTATATCTAATCATGTATATTGGATAATTAGTACAATTCTTTTGAGCTGTTGGGCATCTATAGCTTTTGTTATTACAAAAATTAGGTGGCCAAATGAGTACACTGCAACTATTTTATTTTTTTTATGACTGAGTGTCCAACCTTTAGCTGACTAATCATAAGGAGTGACGACCTTCCCCTGGCTTGCCACTTAGGTAAATCGATGTGATCACAGCTTATACACACTTGGGTTGGATATTCGGGAAGTGATTCTCCTTCATGTGAACCTCTCATTTAAGTCATGCAGACGGGACTCCTAGAGGGGTGACCGAACACACCACGACTTTATCTCCAAATTAAGGACATTTGCCTTCCAACATGAGTAGGGGCACATTGCAACTATTTTTCATTTAGCCTATGCTTGATTTAGTTAAAATTTAATTGTTTAGTAGTTTTGATAAAAGTTGATGAATTGTGTTTAAAAAGTTGATAAAAATGAGTTTGAGAAAAAATGAAGACCAAACAGGGACTTAATACTATACAAAATGTCTTCATGGCTTACACTAGGGAGAAATAAAGTAATTAGAAAAGTATTTATTCACAGATATCTTGAATTTAGCTATGAAATAGCATGTAACATATTTAATTTTGTTACAATAAAAGACGATAAAAAGAATGATAACATCTAGTACCCGTAGTGCTAGAACATGAGTTTAGGTGGGTCACATTTGATAAGTTCAATTAAATTAACCATATGACATTATATTTAAATGAATCTAGCATTTAATGTCATGCAATTGTCAATCGGTAGTCAATATATGCGGAAGCTCTATTACATTTCTAATGTATGAATTTGAGGTTCCATTAATAAAAAAGATTTCGACAAAGTTCTTTTATCTCTAGGTAAATTAGATATAGTTGAATCAAATGTAACGCAATAAGGTAATCATATTCACATCCTAATTTTTATTACTTAACACTATATATTAATTATAATTTAAAATTATGACCCGATTCTTAGAGGTCACCAAAAGGCAAAACCTATCTAGATTCTTCAAATGGAACCTAAGAATAAAAACATGCTTTGATTTAAAAGACATGATTTTTAGAAGACACATTAAAGACAGCAAGAATCATGTAGTATTTTATGCAAAACAAAAGAGAGCATATTTAGTAGTGAATATTAGACAATGTCATATAGAAGCATAATCGATAAGATTTTCACTTTTTTTTTTTCCTTTTTTATTAGTCGTATTGTTCAATCAAAAATGTTAGTACGTAAGCAAGGACACTAAAATTGTTGATTCAAGTTTCAACTCTTGACAAGGTCTTGACGATCATATAGATATCTCAACACCTTTCTTCAACTTAGTTATAAATTACAAAGTGACGTATTGTCAACTTTTTTGCAATAAAAAACATTGAGATTGAATTAGGTTGTATTGTCAAAAATAAAAATAAAATCATCCACTTGCAATCTTTTTAAATCGATCCTGGAAATTAACAAAATTTATTATCTTTAGTTGAATAAAAAGTAAACTAAAGTCATTCCCCAAGTCTAATATTAAAACTATGATTTGATTCTTAGGAAAGGCAAAACCCACCTAAAATCGTCAAATAGAGCGTAAGAATAAAAACTTGCTTTGATTTTAAGACTACTTCTAAAAACAAGGAATTATGTGGTTATTATATGTAAAGCAAGAGGGAATATATTTGGTATGTGATACTAAATGTAGAGAATTGGACTGGGCAACCCATTTCGTTTTGTGTCAAAAAAATTATGTGTAAATTTTTTTTATATAATCGATTTACTTGAGATTTTTTTATATAATATTTCTACTTGATTTTTTTTTATTTTTTATTTTTTAGTTTAGTCCTGGATCCGTCGCTGATTGTCTAGTATAACATGTTAAACACGTTAATGATGATTCTTTTTAATGAAAAAAAATAAAATAATAAAAAATCCTCGTGATGAGGCACCAAAATGTAATGTCTACTTTGTAGATCCTCAATTGATGGCTTTAATTAACTCATCTTTAAGAATAATATACTATTAGTATATATTGACTTTCTTTAAACGTGATTCACAAAAATAAGTTATCTTAATAGTATTGGGCACCGATTTAACACCACCAAATGTAGCTCCATCTTTTCTTGACTTAATATTCGTATCTTAGTTATATATTGAAAAAGTATATTTTTTTAATAAAAATAAAATAACTTTCATATGTATGAAAAAAAAGACCTTAAAAATAAATTTGACTTTGTTGAAAAAAATACTTCTTGAATTACATCGATCAAGAGAAAAAGGAAAAGAAACTATTTTTCCTGGATTATATGCTTCATAAAAAGAATTGATGTTCACAGCGGTGTGGTATTGTTGGACTAGAACAACAACTTCATATTTGACAATAAAGATAGATGCTCACACGTTAGCAAATATTGTCATTCACACCTTGGCAAAACATTATGCTTAATCCAATTTTATAAACAATACTGTTGATACCCTTATTTTTTTTTTTTTCATTTCACCATTTTATTATATTATTATTTATGGTTAACCCAAAATTGATTGCTTATATATATTTTTTTTTTTTCAAAAAAGTTTTTGAACAAAAAAATATAACTTCATTGTCTTCTTCAAATCTCTCTCTCTCTCTCACTCTCTCTCTTTGTCAGCTTGTCAGCGGGAATACGATTCCCAAACAAATAATTATAGTTCGGCGTTGCTTGTACTCCATAATATTTTTAATGAAATTTGAGGCTTTTGTTTTAAAAAAAAAAGTAAAGGCAGCATACAGTTTTATTTAGCATATGTTTTGCTCCCATTTTCGAAAATTTATTTTTCTCAAACTCATTTTTAAACATATAATTTATAAGATTCGCAGTTTTTATCAACTTTTCAAACATATATTTAATTAAAATTTATCAAAATACACTAAAAACCTAAATTTTTTTTTCTTATACGAAACATGGCCTTAGTTAGAATTTGATACGTCGGTGATCTCCATATAAAACCAAAATTTTGTTTCCTATACCAAATAGGGTCTTTAAGATGATTTTGTGTTTACAAATTTGTCTAACTTCATCTAGAATACAATGAAAAGCTAAATATATGTAAGAGATGTTTCAAGTCCTAAAAGTAGAGTTACAGATGAAATAGAATGCTCAAAACACGTCAAAATAAGAACCAGATATGGGCGTGAACAACACCGATGCTTGAGCGTTAGACAAACGACTAGCTTGCGTTGCTCGAGCAGTTAGTTAGCAGCAACTGCAATGTTGAGGAACTGAGACGTTGAGTCTCGAGGAACTGAGACGTTAAAAATAAGGAAAGATTTTAAATTTACGTGTAATATTATTTTATTGAAAAATGTGTGATTGAAATGATGGCAACACTATTCAAGAATGTATTAAAAAAAAATGTGGCTCAAATAAGAGCTTAAGTATTGTTGCAACTTGTTCGTAAAAGCTTCCATTTTCTATTAAGAGGGTGTGTGGTAGAGATTAAAATCAGATTAAAATTGAAAATATAGCCGTTATTGTTGACTTTTATTAAACGGGTGGGACCCAATAACGGCCATATTTTCAATTTTAATTGGATTTTAAGCCGTACCAAACAGGCTCTAAGTTTGCAAGGGTTCAAATCCTTCCGTTCACAATTTTTAATTTTATTAATTCTTTCGAACAAGCATTATGCTTAAATTGATATTAAATGAAGTTAAATTATGAGGGTGTTTGGTAGAGATTAAAATCAGATTAAAATTGAAAAACTAGCCGTTATTGTTGACTTTTATTAAACGGGTGGGACCCAATAACGGCCATATTTTCAATTTTAATTGGATTTTAAGCCGTACCAAACAGGCTCTAAGTTTGCAAGGGTTCAAATCCTTCCGTTCACAATTTTTAATTTTATTAATTCTTTCGAACTTTCAGCCTCAAGACTTAAGTTTCATTTGCATTTCATCGTTTTAAATAATTTTGTTAACTTTTCCATTAAGTTTTCCTTATGTGAGATGCACAACCTATCTTTTCAACGGATAAATTTAGCAAACCATTATGCTTAATCTAATTTAAACGGATAATGGTTTTTACGTCCCTTTTTTGTTCATTTCACTATTTTATTTATGGTTGACCCAAAAATATTGATTACTTTTACAAAGTTTTTGAACAAAAAAATATGGTTTTATTGTTTTCTTCAAATATCGCTCTTTTTGTTAGCCATTGCTATGCATTCGAGTGTCAATGGTAATAGGATTCCCAAACAAAATTATAGTTCGGCATTTCACGTGCTCCATTATAATCTTTAATGAAATCTGAGGCTTTTGTATTCAAGTTCGAAAAACCTTCGCTGCTATTTTCCATTTGATCAAATATTTCTTATTTGCTCTTGTTTGGGCACCATTTTAATGAAAATTTGGGGGAAAAAATGAGTTTTAGATTTTTGTGGTTAAAAATAAAAAAAATGTTATTGATTTATGCATAATATTATTTTATGAAAAAACGCGTGATTAAAAATATATTTTTCAAAAAATAAAGACCAAACATAGGCTTAGCTTCTGTTTGGTACACATTAAAATTTTCATTCTCATTTTTCTACTCATTTTCAATCATACATTCTTCAATAAAATAATATTTTCCATCACATCAATAACTTTTTTTTAATCACATATTCTCCATCAATCTACTATTTCAAAATACATTCTTTCAAATTAATATAGCTCAAACACACCCTTATATTTAGAAGGATTAGTGTCGTGTCGGACTCGATTGGCTTGTTTGAATAAAAACAAACATGTGGAACATGCTCGGTGGGTCCAACTCCAATTTTTTAACAATTAGGCTACATTGACATTTTGGATGACAAAATGTCAATGTTGCATAAGTTCATTGGATTGTTCAAAAAAAAATCAAGAATACTGTCCAATTATTTTTTTACACGTCTTCATCAACAAAGATGTTAAAAATTCTGACAATAAGCCCTGTTTGAGTCACATTATTTTTTTATTCTTATTCTTCATTCATTTTCAATCACACATTTTTTAATAAAAAAAATATTTTTCATCACATCAATAACTTTTCCTTCTTTTTCAATAACATATTATCCATCACATCAATAAAAAAACTGCATTCTTGGAACAAAAATATGCACCAAACAGGGCTAAAGCTTGATTCATTTTTAAAAGCGGAATTATTTGGTATTGTAATTTTTGTAACTTAGTACTGCACATTGTAAGAGTATCTCCAAGAGACTCTTTAAACATAAGATGCTCTCTATTTTAAAGAGTCAATATTTAAAATCATGCTCCAAGAGACTCTTTAAATTAACATTTTAATTTGAAGAGTGAGTTTGGCTCTTCAAAATTGAAGAGCCAAACTCACTCTCTATAAGAGTATCTCCAAGAGATTCTCTATTTTTAAAGAGAATATTCTATCATTTGGAGAGCATTTATAAATTTAGAGAATTAAAATTTTGAAGTACTCTAACAAGCTCTTTATATTTAACACTTAATTTTACCACTCTCAAGAAATATTTATTATTTTTCTTCATATTTTATTTTAACTAGCTTTTNAGATTAAGTGTTAAATATAAAGAGTTTGTTGGAGTACTTCAAAATTTTAACTCTTCAAATGATAGAATATTCTCTTCTCTCTAATTGTACGTTCACCACGACAACGAAATAGTGTTGTCGTCGACTGTTTTCTTAAATCTGCTGACACACTGTACTACACTCAATTGCACACAATCATGTATTTCACGTGACTACACGCTGGACCACTTTATTTTATTTCCACTTATCGAGAATAAGTGCTTTTGCAAAATGTTTTAAAATCATTCCGACCATTGACCCGATAAAATATAGGATAATTCCATTTTACCAGAACTATTCATTGCCAGATGTTATACAGATTCTCTTATGGATGTGGGCCCCACCTGATTTAAATATTATTTTAAAAAGTGGGCCCCACCTGATTGTGTCTTACCTGGAAAAATTCCAGGTCTGTACCTGCAGCCTCACTCTAAAATATATTGGGTCAAGATTTAGATCCGTGTGATTGGATTTTTATTTTTTTTAAAGATACAAACTATTTTATCAAACAATGTAATATTTCAAAAAATTATTTAGGGTGTGTTTGAACCACATTATTTTGGAAGAATGCATTCTGAAATAGTGGATTGATGAGGAATGTGTGGTTGAAAAAAAAGGTATTGATTTGATGAAAAATATTATTTTATTGAAGAATGTGTGGTTGAAAATGAGTAGAAGAATGAAAATGAAAATTTTAATATGTACCAAACAGAGGCTTACTTTCAGAATCAGTTATTTATTTATTTATTTGAAATATTGTCAAATGAACCCTTAAAAGATTGAGTTGAAATAAGGAAAGTAAGCCCCTGATTGATATCATTTTTTTAAAAAATTCTTTTCTTTTTTAGATACTCATTTTCAGCCACATATTCATAAAATAAAATATTTTACAGAGGCTAAGGTGAGCTGAAGTGTCTACAGGTGAGCTAGTTGGTCGGGTTGTTTTAAACAATTTTATTTCTATATCCTGCATATAACTGGATTAGTTTTAATTTTTTTTATTAATTTGATTGGTTCAATCTGAATTTTAATTTTATTTTTTTTCAAAATCAAGGAATATAATTCATATGAACATTACATTAATCTCACTACTATATAAATAATAATATTCTACACCCCTAATGAATAGTATTATTCTTTTATTATATGTGTTGCAAAATATATGCATGTTAAAATAAATTAAATTATTTATAATCGATCAAAATATTTTTATCCTTATATTTAGTTGGTTTACAAGTGTACACACTTATTCATCACTAGAGTTTCTCTATTTATAATTGAAGTCATTGATAAACATCACTAAAACACATTTTCACAATTTTTGTTTGGTAATTTTGCTTCTTTCGATGAGTTGGTTCACGACATTACACAGTATGATGTTAAGTCGAACAAATTAAAACAATCTAACGACGATCCGCACCTCTAATTTTTGTTTATACATCGAAATCCAACAACGCTTCCATTTATTGTAGACCATAGCCATACCAAAAAAAAAAAAAATTATAATAATTTATTTTGTATTTAATATTATAAACACTATAGAAGAATAAATCCTACAATATAATGTCAATTAGAGTTTTTATATTTTTATCGTTGATGTGTGTGACACGGATCGTGCTAAGTAAACTATTTGATTCAATAGCTTTTTTAAAAGTTTATAACATGTTTTGTGAATAGTTGAAAAAACTTTATAAGACAAATTATTCCTACGCGGCTTATTTCTCTAGATGAGTTGATTTAGAATATAACAAGATATAGTGTTAGGCCAAACAAATCGAGATGGTCTTGTTACGATTTAGACCCATGAATATTACGTGTATTAGAATTAAATTAATCAACATAATTACAAGACTTTGAAGAAGAGGGTCTAGAATATCGTGGTTACTTTCTCTTTCTTTGTACATTTATTAAAAT
>CAIGRR010535402.1:0-11073 GCA_903798365.1 Fraxinus sp. 1973-6204
TAAATTCGTGACTTATAATTATGAATATGTGACCATTAATCACAAAAATGTGATTTTATTATCTTTATTTAATAAAAATAAATAAAAAACCTGATTTTTGAATTTTTAAACTATAAGCCTGATTTTTGAATTTAGAAACTTAAACACCTTATTTTTAATTTTTTTTCCCATTCAATAAATAAATGAATTCGGTTCTACAGGTTTTTGAACCATTATTTTATATTAATTTGTTGATCCAAATTACTTTTATGAATTTTATTATTTTAGTTGAATTTCAGATGTAGTAAATTATTTGTGTAAAAATTGGTTAAATAATTCCATACTACAGAAAATGAAATTAACACAACCCTTCTGTCATTGAATTGGATTTGCATTTTTAATTGAAAAAGCTTTCTAAACTGCGCATTTGGCTTGAATCTGTACATTATGTAATTAGTTTCGTCATGTAAACAATATAAGGTATCACCCAAGTAGGATTCTAAGTTAACCAGGGAAAAAAGGGCATCTAATTCATTTGAAAACCGCGGAAAAAGAAAAAAGAATAAAAATAATCAAGTAATTGTTACAATATTCAAGATTACTTTCCTTTATACATTTTTTCAGTATCTTCGTTATGTGCACATAATTCCTATCTTATATTTCAATACACTACGCGTCCATACAAAACATTTTTTTAATAAATCTCAGTAGGGACCTATAAACTGTAGAGACTGGCAGAATGTTGCCAGCTTCTGCCTATAATTATAACATGTAAGATACAAAAACACATGAGCAGGTAATTATGGATATAATAAAGTCTACAAAAACCATAAGAGAAAGGAAGATTCAAATTCCTCACGAAATGGACATACCATTTGAATTCCATTCAGTTATATCACTTTATTTCAAGCCACAAGGTTTTTTTTGGTCCCCTTTTGGACCAGCTAGCTAGCAACTCATGTTTCACACTCCATATTCATTGTTCAGCTATATGAATAGACTTTATTGGAAGGCTGCCATAAATGTACTGTAAAATGGTAAGCAACCCCATCCCCTCCTTCGATGGATCGATAGTTAAATGTTGAGTTGGTCCACCCTAAAAGTTTAAGCGTTTAAGTAGAGAATACATTTATTTATTTTTGTATAATCTATAAGTGTTTAAACTGTTAAAAATCAAGAATTCAAGTTCCATTATAAAGTTTGGAATATGGGCATGAATACAAACTAAAATATGTCTCTTATATCCTAAACATCATGTTTTATTTTATGAGTAGAAAATTTATTCACTTACCTTCAGTATATATATTTCAAGATTTATGTTATAATCAACTCCAATAAGATATTGAACTATCGTCTAGAAATATAATTATTAAAAAAGAAAATATTTATTTATTCATAACATAATTTATCAATCAGTCACATCTCTGAACAAGAACTATTTTCCATATTATTTAGTGCCAATTGTTGTAAGTGGTTGCTGTAATCAATTACTCTAATCCTGCTTTGAATTAATTATTACACCAAACTATAAGAAGTTGTAAATTAATTATTATTCTCTAGTATGAAACCAAAAGTAATAAAAAAGATTAAAAGAGGAAAGAGGAAAGTGCAATTGGACACATGCATGAGTATGAAGCCTTTTAAAAAATTTGATGGAAAGGTGTATTGTCATGGTTGGGCTTGCAAAAGCAACCCTTTTTCAGTCCTTTCTTTCTCAGCCAACCTTTTAATGGTCCCAATGCCATGGCTGGCCCCTCCCTCTACACCATTCATGTCCGTTGTTCACCCTACACAGACCGTGACCTCTCTCTATCTCTCTCTAAATACACATAAATACATCTGTGTAAATCCAGCATATATATTTGATTTATCTGTTCTTGTTTGCATGTATTAAATATCATCTGAGTCAGGGATAAAAATTTATTGTGCAAATCCACTTGCAAGCAATTCAATGAAATATGATGAATATGATCTCATCATAAAAGAGAAAAACATCTGACTGTTAGGTTTGTGTTTAATACCACTCGAAAATAATTTTACAAATAAATCTGCATTAATTCACTTTAAAAAAAAATGAACTTTGATACATCTGTATCAATATATATTTTGTTCTGAATCAGTAGCATTGGTCCCGTTTGAGGGCCAAGAAAATTGACCTGCACACGAATGTTATGTATTATTGGTAGAGGTGAGAATTGTTAGAGAGAACGATAAATCAGAGGTGTATGCAGGGGGGGCAGGGTCCAAGATTTTAGTTATAGAGAACTGAAACTTGAGTAGTCAATAGAAGAAAATTCATATATAATAAAAAAAGTTGTTAAAGGAAAATATTTGTTTTAAGTCATTTTTGTCGAGAATTTAAAACATAACATTCATTTACAGTTGAATCTAGATCTATTTTCTCACCAAGTTCTCGTTAATAAAATGTTGTACGATAGGAATGAAGGTCAATCCATCATAATGTGTACTTACTAGATTGGTCTATCTTTTTAAAGAATGAAAACAATATCTTTCATTTCTTGGTAGAAGGTCGACCTTCTATTTGTAAATTATAAAAATCGAGAGACATAAAAAAAAAAAAAATGGGGAGACAAAGCAACAACTAACCAATATTAGAAATATACCGCAATAGCAAACAAGCATTAAGTCGACAAGGCAACAATAATCCAATTTAAAAAATAAGTTAGCAAGCAACAACAGTCCAATAATAAAAAGATAAAGACAACGATAACTCAATAAGAAAATATTAACCTACCGGCAATGCAACAACACTCTAAAAATTCATTTGAATAAAAACTATTATCAACAGCAAATTAGCAATTAACAAATAAGCAACTAAAAATAAGCAATCAAATTGGAAATATGTAAAACAAGTAGATTATAATTTAAGTTAACTTAGGTAAGATAATTAGGGATTATGGTTCAGACAAAGCTATAATCTTTTTAGTGCAATTTTGGTTTGATTCAGATTTCTTGATTTTTTTTTTAAAAAAAATTATTTAAATACAATGGCTGCATGGCACTTAAAATTAAACAAACATCTATTTCCTTCACATTTACAAGAATTTATTAATCAATGTCTATCATAAAAAAATGAATTTCAAATTAATTACAAAAATAAAATCAGCATAAAGTCAATCGAAGTACGATTAATTACAAAAAGAAGTGTTTAAAGAGAATGAGCCGTGAAAGAAATGAGGAAGATGGAGTAATTTTTTGGAATTGGAACACTTTATACCTTTGTCAAGAAGAGATTAGGGGGATTCGAATTTAGGACTAGGATTTGAGCTGCATTTATATATAACACTCACTGTAATATTAGTTTCAGGAGTCTTTTGTCACGCATTTTGGTTATTTTAAGAAGAGGTCGAGGTGGACAAATGATGATAGTGTTCAATGTCTCGATATACCTACTGATTCTCTTGTCAACATGAATTATACAAAAGTGTTTGTACCATGCATAACATTGACGGGGGCGGTGATGCCAGATCTAGTAATCTCTTCCAAGATGTAATGGTTCCGCTTGTATAGCAAAACTCAGTCTTTGCACCGTGAGCCTGGCTTTCATTCAAATAATTTTTTTAGCTAGTGAAAAGTGAAAACCTTCTTTACCTATTCAGTTCCGTTACGTCATATTTATGACATTCGTACTGAAAAAGTCAACAAAATTAGAGATGCAAGAATTAATGGCATTTTCAGGTTTGAAGTTGAAGACGATTGTGGGGGACAGATTTGCAGCCATCCTTGTATGAACCACAGAATTTCTTGCTAGGTAGAAAATTCTAAACAAAATTGGCAGCCAAGGAGGGAGTAGTTAATTTCAAACTTGGGGTCCCATTTCATTTCTTTTCCTGCATTCAGAAAGAGAAGAATTAATTAAAATCCACAAACCCTAAGCCAAACGTTACTCTCAAAATTCAGTCCCTACACCAACTTGGAATCCTTTTTACACTCTTTCCCACCCGATTCCCACCCGAATAATACATTCATGAAGCATAGTTTTGGCACGTCCAATCACTTTTTTTTTAAAGAAGACCTAAAAGCCCGCATGAATGCGGTATGGGCATGCACATGAGCTCAAGCCTCCATGTTTCTTCCCAGTGTGACCAGCCAAAACTGTTGGGAATGGAAGCGGGACAGGTCGAGGTCATGACAGTCATTCCCATCCCCCATCCCGTTTGGATTTTTCTCCTCTTGCTCCATCCCCATCCTCGCTTAAGGCAGGATGGGGATGAGTTCGGGGCCTACTCCATTTATCGCCCCATTTATTTGTTTTATGCTTTTATTTAGTTGGTGAAATTATACTATATTTTTTCAATTTATAGAATAATTCATGTTTCCTTTAAAAAGTATGGTGGTTCTTTTCTCTTTGATATTTTCAATGAACTTTAAACAGAACAAATAACGGGGTGGCACATTATTCCCACACCCACCCATCCCGGTCCCAGGATAGCAACCTCTACTTCTATACCCAATTATGAGGGGATTCCCAGCTGCCTCGTTTCAAGACGGGCTCTACGAACGTTGAATTTCACGAGTTTTTTTGTCGTCCCTAAAAACTGTGCAATGATGTGCGTGTGTGTACAGCTGGGGTAATGTACCTAGGTTGGAGTTGTGGCACTATGAAGATTTCATTCATGCTCATACGGTTGTCGCCATGTAGTGATTGATCCTCGGCACATGATCCGTCCCATCTATTGTCAATGCCTCATTGTCACTTCTCCGTTGGCAGGATGGTCAATGACAATAAGAAGCTATTCAATTTGAATAGATTGGCAAGTCTAAATATTGATTACGACTGTGTTAAGTGAACTATTTAATCTGGACACACTCTAACCAAGAACCAAAGCTAATGGGTTATTTCATAGTTACTAGATTCGATCCGAATATCGACTTGAACAAAAAGGTGGGTTATTAGGTTGTTGGTTCAATCGTTGACTCGGTGATTGACCGACACGTCATTTTTTGTCGAAATGGTGGATCAATCTCCGTCGAATAAAACATAAAAATAAAATCACAAATTTTTGCCATTCACTAAATTAACATTACATTAATTGTCTGACTGAGTCAATATCACTATGCAAACCCAAATCAATCAAAACACTACATATATTGTAGAAAACCATCACCATCAGACATGCATATAGCAAAATAAGTACAAATCAACTAGTAATGGGTCAATTCCTGTCACACATAATAATATTTCTAAATATTTTGGTTTGTAAAAAAACCTAGAACTTTACATTACGTGCTCTGTTTTAAACAAGTATACTTTGAAATTGGAGGCATAAACAGATAAGCTTGTGGATTGCTAGCTTTTACAAAATATATGGATTGCAAACATAAAATAACATCTTAGTTCCCAACTGATAAAAGTTGCTAGCTTTAGAAAGGGAGGTCATGGGTTTTATCCTTCTCCCCCTCTCCTGTTTGCCAAGACATCTTGGCTAAGTAAATTTGAAACTGGTCAAACTGGTTGACATTTTACAAGATTATATATCGTCGATTCACCCAAATTTTGATCAAATCAATTGCTCTCCTATCCAATTACCTCACTCAGACATGTTAACATGTAGTATTATTGATTTTTCGGTCAAACCTGCAACATATCTAGTTCGAATTTGATAATCCAAGTCTTGATGACATGTAATATCAAAGAGTGTCACATCGTACAATAAAGAAGATTTTAACTTTTTTGCTGCTTCATTACTTTCTTGAGCAATTCTAGTACATGGTATATGAAAGAAAACGCACAATGTGGAGACATTGAGAGGGACCATAGTCACCATACTAAGGCAACAAATTAATAAAACTTGCATTTTTAAAAGTCATTCCTCATAAATCGGTGGGGTTTGTGAGTGTAAATTTGCATAGTATATAAAATATAATGTCTTTAGATAAATTTAACCACAGAATTTGCGATGAAAAAATTCCTCATAAAATTAGTTTTAGTTTTAGTTTTTTAAATGTTAAAAAAACGATTTGAAAGAGATTATAATAAAGAGTTGTATTGCCTTTAACCAAGAAAATTATAATGCATTTCACGGTATTGTTCAGTTCTAATATTTAAATTGGAATACCTAATTCGTTTAACGAAAAATAAGTTGACACGTGTTGGAGTGGATTGTATAATTCAGTGACAATGGACTCCCTTAATTATAATGTGTAGTAAGAAAGAACATCTTTAATGGATGGTTCATTTTATTCTCACGAGGCAACTCATTTAAGCCCATGAGAGACTCACATGAGTGATTCGCTGCTCGGCTCTCACCCCGTAGCTCGACTTGCTAGTTGGGCTAGTCAAGTTGGCAAATGGCTCACCCCACTTGATACCCATATGGTAAATTAGGATGGGTTGGGTGAGATGAGTGCGTGAGTGGGTGGGTGTGGATGGGGCTGGATGACTGAGGTTGGTTGGGGAAGATGAGAATTTTCTATTTATTTTTTATTTTTTATTTTTTTATGTTTTAATATGTATATGATTTTCTAAGTGAGATTTATTTATGCAATTTGAAAAGTTATGGAACTTTATTTATAACTTTTCCTTAATTTTTTTTGGATAATGTTGCTTGTACATAAAAATGGTATACAAAGAATTACATAACGTAATGTGAAGGAAAAAAATTTGATGAAAAAGTTGATTGTATTTTAAATTGACAAATAGTATAGTGTCATGTAACATTATGTAATTCATTGTGTAAACTTTTATGTACATATAGCAAGATCTTTTTTTTATTGTTTTAGTACTTTCTTTTATTTTTGTTTATTAAAAGAGAAGTGCAAACCTATCATTTAATGGTTAGAATGAAGAGAATGACAAATTTTGCTACATAATTGAAAGATTGACGATGAATTATATTGCCATAAAAAATTGAAGATAGATTTACATTTTGCAAAGGTTGAGGACGAAAAATATAAATTTCTCATTTTCAATCTACATAATTTTTCTTCTCATTATGATCTTATCTCTATCATCAATTATATGATGCGCACTCAAATATTGATGGAACGCTTGCTTGTAAGATTTTTTGTTTCAGCCAAGCACTGCTTAGAGAAACTCAGCATCTTATTCTTTATTTTTATTTTTTCCTGATACATTTATTTGGACAATCGCAGAAAGAATAAGAAAGTTCATTTTGGAATCTCACAAAATATAGTTGTAGCTTTCAATAATTTCTTCATCTGTTGAAGTCTTGAAGACATGTTAATTAGTTGTATCTTGGTCATGAAAATAAAAAGAATTTTCGAAGACGGTATTCTATGTCATTCCTTAGTTTGGTGCACATGCTAATATAACATTCTTGAGATTATTCTTTACGATTTTTGAAAATGAGTGTGCAACAAAAAGCGCGTACCAATTTTTGGAGCTTTTGGCCGATCTTTTATTAAAACTTAAAAAGTAACGTAAAATGACATTTGTTACATTTAAATATTGAACAATAATAAAGAAAAGAGACACGAAAATTTTTTATCTTTTGTTTTTCCAATTATACGTACTTATCATTAGATCATATAGTCTTAACAATTATAATTTCCCCAATTAATTTTTGCTTAGAAATATAGATCCATAGATAATAAATGACCACCTTATTTTTTTTCTTTTGAACATAAAGTGACTACTTTGTTTTAGTAGAAAAGTAAAAATATATTCCAATATATTACTTATCCTTAGATCATGCATTCTTAGCAATTATAATATCCCTAATTAATTTTTACTTTAAAATATGGATCCCTAGATAATAAGTGACCACCTTATTTCTTTTTCTTTCGAACATTACTTGACTTGGTACGATTCCATGTAGGCATGAAATATTTTATGTATGAGAGCATTCTTTCATTAATTATGTGAATTTGAACTAAATATGCTGATTATAAAGTATACCGACTATTACAGTTGTACATAAAAATATCAATTCGAAAGTCGTCGCTCTTTTTATCCACCCTTTTTCGCTTTATATTGGCATGCGAACTTAAACAAACCATCGTAATCATGTCAATTTACAGTGTTCTAACCTAGGAACTAAACGCGTGATACATTTATTTGGACAATTTCAGAAAGGAATAAAAAAGTTCATTTTGGAATCTCACAAAATATGGTTGTAGCTTTCAATAATTTCTTCATCTGTTGAAGTCTTGAAGACATGTTAATTGGTAGTATCTTGGTTATGAAAATAAAAAGAATTTTCGAAGGCGGTATTATATGTCACTTCTTAGTTTGGTGCACATGCTAATAGAATTTTCTTGAGATTATTCTTTAGGAATTTTGAAAACAAGTGCGCAAGGAAAAGCACATACCAATTTTTGTAGCTTTTGACCAACCTTTTATTAAAGCTTAAGAAATAACGTAAAATGACATATATATGTTACATTTAAATATTGAACAATAATAAAGAAGAGAGACACACAAATTTTTATCTTTTGTTTCTTCCAATTAAACGTACTTATCGTTAGATCATACATTCTTAGCAATTCTCCCGAATTAATTTTTATTTAGAAATATAGATCCTAAGAAGTGACCACCTTTTCTTTTCTTTTTTTTTTTTCTTTTGAACATAAGGTGACTACCTTGTTTTAGTAGAAAAGTAAATATGTTACTTATCCTTAGATCATGCATTCTTAGGAGTTTTATATCCTTAATTATTTTTTTCTTTAAAATATGAATTTCTAGATAATAAGTGACCACCTTATTTCTTTTTCTTTTGAACATAAAGTGACTACCTTGTTGGAAGAGTAAAAATATATTATAATAATGAAATATAAACATGAAAAATCTAAATGTTCATTACTTGACTTGGTAGGTTCCATGTAAGCACGAAATATTTTATGTTTTGAGAGCATTCTTTCATTAATTATATGAATTTGAACTAAATAAGATGATTATAAGGTATACCAACTATTACAATTGTACATAGAAATATCAATTCAAAATTCATCCCCCTTTTCATCCATCCTTTGTCACTTTATATAGGCATGTGAACTGAAACAAATCATTATAATCATGTCAAGTTATAGTGTTCTAATCTAGGAACTTGTGCAACCCCTATTTGATGAAATTTGATTAGTTGTTAAGGTTAGCTGTGTCGGATTATTATAACACTTATATCTTAGACATATGTTTTAAGTTGTCTTGTCACTCTCTTGATTGGTTGGTCTGACGACACTGCCGTCAAGGAATAACGCTTCTATTGTATGATAATGATGTTTCCTTATTATGTCTCTTGTAGTTTGATTCCTACCTCCATCAGTTGGCTAGTAGCCAAAGGCATCGACTTAAATCATTCTAAATCTCTTGATAAGTAGGCTTCTTTGATCAAGTCAAATGAAGGCCAAACTCATTCGACGTGGAATCTCATATAGACAGCAACAATTTTTTTCTCCTCAAGCACACGTATATCTATATTAACATTTTTGATGAGGTGGTTATGTTACTTCACAAATAATACAACAATAAAAATATTATTATTATCTCATATAGTAATTTATATTTTTGTTTCTTTTTTATGTACCTTGGGAAATAAAATATATTAACATTTTTTATTTCATTAATTAGTTTCCCTTTTTATTGTATTGAATTGANAATATTATTATTATCTCATATAGTAATTTATATTTTTGTTTCTTTTTTATGTACCTTGGGAAATAAAATATATTAACATTTTTTATTTCATTAATTAGTTTCCCTTTTTATTGTATTGAATTGAGGTGGTCAACGTCATGAGATTGTGATCCATGAAATGTGTGCACGACAATTGACTCGTAGCTCGTGAGTTGAGACCTTCCAAACACACCACATGAGCCTTTCACTCCCCCCGATAATTAGTATTGTTAAAACGATTTGTCCTACGGTATGTTGGTTTCTTGATATAAAACGATATTTACGATTTTTTCTCCAAAATACCCCTACACTTGTTGGATTTCAATGCACATCATATAGGTAATATTCTACAAGTTAAAGAGTAAATCGGTAAAATTCAGTTTATATTACCTATATTTAATCGATAACTCGAAAATATACAAATGAGTGCGTGTGTTCCCCTCCAACTTAACATCACATCATAGTTAGGATTTTGGAGTTTTGGGTGCTGCCAAATTGCTCACTAAATTCAAGATTTTGATTATGAGAACGTTATACCAAGTGGCAATTAATGGTAGGTTCTCTTTAAGAATATGTTTGATTATTCTTAAGAACATAATTGGGATTTTTTTTTTTAAGTAAACGTTCACGTGCTTACACTTTGGAGTACATAAATTCTTCATATGTTGTTGACAGTCATACATTGTACTTGAACTATAAGTTGGTCATTTCCATGAAGGGTTTCATCAATTCAATATACTAAAAAAAATTGCTCAATTACTCATAAGATCGTAAGATGGAATATTGTTTTGAAATAAAATATGGGTTTAGGTAGCCATTAGGTAAATACTTTGAATTTCAAAAGAATAAGTGAATTCAAGAGTAATTTTGACTTATATAGTCGACAAAGATCTTCTATTGTCTTGACTTTATTGTAAATGATACCATCCTCCCTTCATGTGAACAAAAGCAATATTGAAAATCCATCCACCATAAACATGACCGATGAATTGTGGGTTGGGAAGGTGGAGTAAAGAAAGTTATACGATTAGATCTCAACAACGACAACAATTTAGATTGATGTTAACTTGCATGATTTTCATAAATCTAAGTTTTTTAAGTTGGGCATTACTTTTCAACTTATACTTGTGCCTAACAACTGAAATCTAAAGGGGTTTTACGAAGACAATATGAAAATTTATCAAATGTTTGAACAGATCATATATTTAGGAATTAATTGTACAGTTATAACCAGTGTTCTAAAAGGCAAACCTATACGGTCGCCTAGGCGTGGCCAAAATGCCAAGCCAAATGGGTTAGCTTCTTATTTAGCGGTTAACGACAATTGTTGACCGCTAAAACGCATACGCGCCTAGGCACAATTATGTTCGCCTTACCTTCTTCTTCTTTTTTTTACAATTCTTTGAAGTTAAAAATTATTAAATGTTAATTTCTTCTTTTTTCCCTAATTTAAAAGAAAAACAACCATTTGAACCCAAAAGTCAAGTGACCAGTGAATC
>CAIGRR010535520.1:0-10408 GCA_903798365.1 Fraxinus sp. 1973-6204
TAAAATAATTATAGTACTTAGTATAAAATCAAATATCAATCATTGTGGGTTCGACGCTCTTACTCCAATACTATATTACAAAACTTGACACCGTACACTTGCGGTATAATTCACGTTGCATAAAACGAGTGACATTAGGCTAGACATGAAAAGATTAAAGTCTTAAGAACTCTAGATTCAAGAACCAATCTTCACTTACGTTCTCTCCCTGAAGAGAAGGTTTTTGGAAGTAGGGTGTTTTTTTCAAGGTGAAATCGAGGCTAACAAAGACCTTATTTTTGGACGGGTCATAGCATTTGTAGTCTTTTTGAGTAGATGAGTATCCAATGAACACACGCTTGATGACAGGTGGTTCAAGTTTGCTTCGATGATGGGAATGAATGTGTACAAAGGTAGTACTTCCAAACACTTTTAGGGGTAGATTTGAACTAAGACGGGAAGTAGTAAAGTATTTTTGGAGTCTTTGTAAAGGTGAGTTGAAGAAGAGAGTACGACTAGACATTCGATTGATGAGACATGTAGATGTTAGAATGGCATCTCCTCATACTGTTTTTGGCATATTTGTAGTAAACATTAAGACACGAGCAACTTCGAGTAAATGTCTATTTGTGAGTTCAATAATCCCATTTTGTTAGGGAGTCTTGACACATTAACTTTGGTGGACTATCCTATGTATTTTACACAGTCTTGCAATTGAAGTATTATGTGCCATTGTCAGTACGTAAAATTTGAAGTGTTTGAAATTGGGTTTGAATCAGAGTGGAAATTTATAAACACTGAACGAACGTCGATTTTCTCCTTCAGTAGGTAGACCTAACATACCCGTGTGTGGTCAACTATAAATGTGACGAACCATTTTTTTTGGGTACGATTAGGATTGCGGGAAGGTTCCCATAAATCACTGTGAATCATAGCAAATGGTTTACATGGTTTGTACGTGGAATTTGGAAAATACTTACGTTTTGCAAATTCACGACTTTCACATTGAAACTCAATAGATATTTTATTCATGAAAATTGAAGGAAGAACACTTTTCAGGTATTGTAAGCTAGGATGACCCATACTATTGTGTCATAACAAAATTAAAACTAATCTAAGTTTGGAAACAAATTAACTTACCAATTATCCTGAAAGCAAAATCTCTAATTAATACAATTGCCATAACAAGTCCCCTTTCCATTCTTGGTTTGGTTATTTTCTACACATCATTATGAGCCACTACAGCCGAGGAATTTAAGGGTCTTCCATTTTCAATTATTGTTCACAACTGGAAAGCAACATCTTCTCAATTTTTAGTTTGCCTATACTATCCGTCAAGAATTGTATGGATAGTCCTTTGATTAATAAAACATTGTTTCTTATCAAAGATCTGAAAGAGAATGGCTTACAGAATATTAACTAATGTAAAAAGACAATGACAACACGACAGGTGTTTGTTTTCATGAGGGGAAGTGGAAAAAGACAAAGGATTAACAGTTAACCGAAGAACAGCACTTCTACAAGAATAAAAATGTACAATTACAAATTATAAAGCAAAATAATTCATACATACGCATAGAGAATTCAGATAACTGAAAGAATTCATCAGATGAAACATGAAAGTGAATCAGTAGACATACTTGAGGGCGAGTCTAGCTGCAATCTGTTTATCCCTCAAACGTAGACAATATTGCCAACTATTGCTCCAGATAGGAAAGCCAGAATAGCCTTGTTGTCCAGAGAAGGCACTATCTTCCCCACTTATAATGAGCAGCTGAAGCAATTGGTCTGATGCCCCATTGCGCAAGAAGCGATCAGACAGAGCCAGAGCATCCATTAATTTTCCTTCATCAATCAATCTGCACCAATAAAATCATAAGTTAACAAGTGGATGTTAGCTTTCTTGCTTACCAGTTATCTGTCAATTATTTATTCAAACCGTTAGATTATTTATCTGTAGCTCATAAATGTCCAGGGGAAGAGCCACAAAGGGAGAAGTTGAAAGAAAGAGGGAAAGGAAATATGCACCCTAAAAATATGATTTTTCTCAGTGGCAACGAAAAATAAAGTTGAAACAATTTGGTCTCCAAGGTTCAAAACTGAGGATACATTTTCCTTCCCTAAACAGATTGAGCAAATTAAAACTTTGCTCGCTGATGCAATTTGTCATAAAATCAGTTTTAACTCATTCTGCAATAAACGCAATACACAAACCATAAAATTTCTTGACTTCCACAGGCTATAGAAATTTGTATTAGAAAGAGAGGGAGGGAGAGTTCTTAATGGTAAAGGAATAAGTGCAAAAAGTAGGAAAGGAATTACCGTTCTACAGCTTTTTCATAGGGTCCTTCATTCTCCCAATCAAAAGCAAGGAAAATTGTTTTATCGTGTTCTGCAATTTCAGATTTTGGAGATTCAAGCCAAGGGTCAGGAGCCACACTGCCTCGATCCCTAAGCTCATGAAGTGGGGTTGAAATGCTATGACTGACAGCCACATCTTCAACTTCTGATTCAGTATCACTATCATCATCACGAAAACGTTTCATTGCAGTTTTGGCTTCAGAATTATCATTGCTTTCATCTTCTCTGTTTTCAGACATTACAGCAAACTCAGAAACTCGATGAAGGTTAGTCTGCATTTGTATCCACCGATTCAAGGTAGGGAATCTGCTTGCCAAATGGAAAGGATCACATAAATTACAGTTCAACACAATGTTCACTATGTGGAGATATCATTTGGCTGAAACAAACCTCTCAGATTGATCAAGAGCAAACTCGTAGAAAATCCTATCAGAATCAGGTGGTAGCTGTGAGCGATCATTTAAGGAACTGGATATAGCTGGATCACTACCACAATACAATATTGTACTTCCAAACACACATGCTAGGATGGCCCTGACTGCAGATAACTTGATGAGATGCTTCACTATATCCAACTTCAGAGGGTACAAAGGAACTCCAGGAGTGGCAGAAGAACGGAAGTAAATCTTTGGTTTAGCTTCTCTAGAAGGTGAGAAGACTTTAGTTTCAGGATTACTGTTAGGGAGTGTAGGAATTACTGGAATGCAAGCCCAACCATGGCCATATCTTGGAGGGTAAACTGGAGGTACACATGAAGAAATTACTTCATGAACAAAGTCTGCACTCATAATTTCTGCTACCTTTCCAGCAGCATCAGTACTGCCTCGGTCAAATACCAAACGAGTCAAAAGCTACAAAAAAAAAATTAAATTAAATCAAAGTATAAGAAATGATGGACCAGGTAGCAATTAATGCCCTTCATAATAATTGCAGAATGTAAATGTCATCTAAGAGCACCCAACAGCCCCCCTGGTCCTATAGCCTGACTAGAAATTTCCCCATCTTTGCCAACGCACAGTTACAGATATTGTCGTGAAGAGGATCTGAGAAAGACAAACCTTGGATATCTTAACTCAATGAATAAAATTAGTTATGGTACAAGCCTTCTATTCTATTTTAAATCTATTTTTTAGCACAAACAATCAAAAATATTAACATATGTTCTACCAATTATTTAAACGGCAACCATTGATATTGACCATGTAATTAGATGAAAGCTAATCCATACAAAAATTTACATGTCCAAAGCGAGTAGTAATACCAACCAAGAAATTTCATGATTGACAGAACACTAACAGTTCTTTCTGAAGTATATATAAAACATAGCTGCCGAAAATGAGAAAGGAACGAACAAAGAAGTAAAGGACAAGAAAGAAATGGTACATCTTTGGGCCACTCGTACACAAGCGAAAAATAGTTGAAATCATGAGTTGTATCTGTCCCATCGACAATGTCGCCTATTGCAGCAATATGAAGAATGAATTGTGAAAGGTATGTCGTGATCTTGGAAGTGAAAGGGCCAAACAATCTCATTTCTGAATCTTTGACATCATAGCTTGCAGATTTTACATTATTTTCACCAGCTGGTGGTATCAAAGATGACTGCTTTGAGGTTCTCAACCCAAGCCCAAGAACCCCATTCTTGTCATAGCTTGGAATCCCTCTCCTGTCAGAATATGGAACACTCACTCTAGATTGATCCCTTTCTGTTTCTTCATCAGCAATAGCTCTAGCAAGATTATGCAACTTACCTAAAATTTAAACAGATGGTAAATATTAGAAGAGACATTAATACAACTAAATTTCACCAAGTAGTATTAACTAATTAACAGCATTAATAACAAAGAAAAAAAAAAGGAATAATATGACACAATAAGCTTACCGCTAAGGAACTGACGCTTGCCCCAGTGAGCATCATCAATCATCTGATGAAGCAAAACAAGAGTCCGTTCCCTGTTTCCTTGTCTATGAAACTCCCTTGACAAAGGGAGAATCATTTCCCCTGACAAAATGTCCTGAAGAGCTGGCGAATTGTCCTGAAGGAATAAATCATGAATAATAATTAAAAAAAAAAAAATCTAAGATAGGGCATGTGATGTGCAAATGGAAGTGAAGGATTGACAAATCAAACAGGACAGCCTCGATAGGCAATTTAAGCATCAAGGAAAATAGTATGCTTAGGATCCCGGTAAAATATGGAGGTAATAAAAAGTTGATGAAAGTACTTCAATAAGTATATCAAACTAAGGAAAAACTTATATAAAAAATGAAAGCTACAGATAATCACCTGTTCCAACAACTCGTGTAGACGCTTAAGGACACGCTTCACAACAGAAATTATTGCCCCTTCAAGAATCTGATCCCAATAAGCTGATCCAATCTTAGGAGAACTACCAGGATAGATCTCAGAAAGCATACCTTGGGCCTACACGTCAAAATCAAACAAGCGGTCAGAATTCATACCTACTTTCAAACCCTTAATTTCATGTCAAATCAGAAATGATGGAATAAAAAATGTTATGTATTAACAAATAACCCATAAACCATGAGTAATTAATAACGTGAAATAGGAAAAACGTAAGCAAGAAATTAAGGTGCTTCACTCTTAATAAGAGAGCTACATCCACTCGGAGCCACTGCAGAATTGCACCATATCGAAGAAGAAGAGAAATACAATATGCTATGGACCCATGCCTCTCATTGTTTCTCTCTCTATTATGACACACGGAATGGAGGATTGCCCTAATACCTTTTATATACCAGGAAAGTATTAGGGTGACCTAATACATGTGCGAATTTCCCGAAGTACTCTTATAACACTTAAAAAAGTTCAACAGGCAACCGACAAAAAAATAGTGTAAATGCTACCAGAACAAAAGCTGAAGGAAGAACTTGCATTCAGAACAACAAAGGAACATCCAGGGGGTGTTCTCTGTGTACAAACTTCAGTACTTCTTAAAAAAGCCAGTACCATATAGCAGACGTCTCCTGTGAAGTCCTATTCAATTAACAGAACATCCTTACTATACATCTTTAAGAACTTTCCTATCATTGCAATATCCTCATGATAGGGGAGAATGCATTTGTACTTTTGAGTTCAAATTGAGTTCAAAATTAGTTCGTCTACTTGGCCATTGGCGTATGTAGCTCAGATTCAAAAGACAGTCCCCATATCAGGTTCCTTGCTTCTTTTTCATTATCAAGCATAAAATATCCTCATTAAGTTAAATAGCTTTAAGTTCATATTTAACATGTTTAGCACAAAGAAAGAATGAAGTAAATGGACATATGTAAACCAATAACTCTCTGATTTCATATCTGCATGAAATCATTTGAGCATAGATACACTTAGAAATTACAGTGTATTTTCTCTAAATACTCTCTTGAAAAAGAAAGATTCATCATTCAACAAAACTTCATTAAATTTTCTTAAAAAAATTGCTTCTGTACTTTGAATGGATAGCATCAACAGCCAAGGGAGCCAGCGGTTATGAAGGAGACAAGCCCTCTGAAGTACACACAATCACAGGTAGAGAATACTGTAACAAATAACTTCGGGGGGAACCAAACACCACAAACGTATTTATCCTGATCTATTAGAAATAAAGACGTCGAGAGTTCAAAAAGGGCCCCATACAATGTGGCGGAATGGTGGGGACTCAGTCCTTTTATGTTTTTCTGTAAGTGAAATGGCAGCCATGTCCACAGAGAAACAAATTCAACAATGCAAAAGAAAAAATACAAGATATCAATACCATACATAACTTAATTTTGAGTCTTGAAAGGATTGCTCTTTCAAACGATATGAAAAGAAGGTAACTACAATATATAAGAAAATAACATCCAAAATTATGATGCTTGAGTAACAATTCTTATGTAGGGATCGCAGACACCAATAAGAATTAAAGTTGTCTACATTACCTGATTTAGAAGCTTCAAAGACATGTTTGGTAGCTTAGCAGATGCTGCAGCTACATCAATGCATAGGAGAATCTGAAACAGACAACAAAGATGTCAATCTACATCCTCAAAATTTGAGAAACTTTACCACTGCATCAACTTTAGATGGCAAAGGACGAAGAAGAAACACTTACAGCTGCCAAATGACCCAACTGAGAGCGCAAGGAAAAGAAATCTAATTCATGGACAGCAAAAGTACCATCAACAGCTCGAGACACTGCATCCTCCACCTGAAAACCATACCCAAGTAGATTTTATTTACAGTATTCTGGAATCTCCTACCTTTATATAATCCATCCCAATTCACAATCTATGGTATCTAATGAAAAACAGAAATGAATGATTACCCATTTACCAAAGTTTAATCAGGATATTCATTTCGAAACAAAGAATGTGGTAGAAAGAAACAGAGAAATCAGTGGAGGGTATCAGCACAATTCACTCTCACATGCCAATTGATGTATTACGCCCACCAATATTTGTCATGAAATCAAAAACTTAGCATTTGTTTGGTCCTCATTATTTTCAAAATACATTTTTCTCCCTTATTTTCAACCACGCATTCTTCAATAAAATAATATTACACGCAAACCCAAAACTTTCCTTATTTTTTAACCACATATTCTCCATCAAATCACTATTTCAAAATGCATTTTTGGAAAAAACAAAAAAAAAAAAAATGGGGCTCAAACATGCTCTTAGTGTGAGAAACTTCATGACAAATGATCACTGAGTATTCCTAGAAAAGTCATCTGGTCTTGAAGGATTTTTTATAGTTGTTATTTAGGATCATACAGATGCTTTTTTGAAGGCACCAGCCACCCACTCAGCCAATTCGAGTGTGGCTTTGTCTTCCGGAGGTAAGGAGAAACGATGAATAGCCTCCTCTCCTAGGTCATACTTCGCCCTTTGCATGCAACTGCATGACAAATATTACACTCATCAAATATACATTAAATAAGTACTTCTCAAACTCGTCGAGAACTGCATACGATCCTTATAAACAAGACATGGACCTACATCTGACAGAGTAGGATAAAGTAAAAGAACATTCTCAGTATACAAAGGAAAACAGAAAGTGGAAAGGCTCACAGATTGAGTAGCTTAGATGGGGCTGCACGCAACACCGTCAGAGCTTCCTTCCACCTCCACCTATGTTCTGATAATGGTAGAAGGCGTTGCAAAATTGACAAACGCCATTCCCAATCTTCAATGAATTGTTTTGCGTTCAATATTGCCCATTCTAAGGCTTGTTTTCCACCAGCAGATATATGATCATCCAATGCATTGTCCAGATCAGCTAGTGATAAGGGTAGTTGCTGCTGCAGAATATTAAGTACTTGTCCAAGAAGGGAGACAACCATCTTATTTCCCCCTACATGTGTTGTGGAATCAGATTGTTCTCCACTGTGAATATCGAAAGATTCAGAAGATCTCCTCAACGGATCAAGTGATGTTAAATCAAGATGGAGGTTATCCATCTGTAGAAGCGAGATGATAATGTTCACCATGAATATCTGCATCACGTGAAGATCCGGGATAGCATAAGAAACAATAGAAAAGGAAAGGAGCAAAAAAGGAGATAGTTAACTCTTTTAGCCTTGCAATAAAAAAATCATCATTTTGTGTTGGCCAAAGAATGCAAGTACTTGCAAAAGTTCTCAGGACACGGCTTGGCTGGGAGGTTGTATCTGGGAGTCCAAGGGATGCCAAGAGTGAAAGTAAAATTAGTGAATAAAATATATTGATAGATATTATTCAGTCAAATGTGAAATATATTAGCCCGAGCTGAAGCCCAGGGAGATGAAGGGATTGGAGTGTGAATAGGTGTTGAACCACTTAATCAAAAAGTTTAAGTTGTTAGATAAAGTCACGTATATTCATTTAAATCTTATCTTCAACAAGCCTCCTCACATTGCCAGGGTTCATATTTCCCCTCAAATTGTGACACATGCACAATTTCTTTAAACAGGTGACTTTAACCAAGGACCTACACATGCTTGTTATACCACGTTGAACCACTTGATATAAAGGTTTATATTGTAGGAGAGGTCGCATGAATATAATTTAAGCCTATGTTTGGCTCATGTATATTAAATGTTTAACATTCCAACAACTTTTATTCACACATTTCGAAGGACCCACAATTATTAATTACTTATCAACCATTCATTTCTATCTTTATTTATAAGATAAACCACTTATAAACACTTCCTGAACATGCTTTAAATCTTATATTTAACAATATTTTTAACAATAGGTTAAGACTAATGGTAGCTGCAACTAGAAAACATAGTAAAGCAAATGCTAAAATGAAAAGGGAGGCCAACTAATAAGAAAATCTTAAAATTCACTGATATGCATGTCCTAGAATAAGCAGAATATTGTGGTGGACAACAATCGCTTCAATCTGATATTTCCTCAAGACTTCACTGTTAATCCTCCAGTTAGTTTTAAAAAGAAATTACAATCCCTCCAATTGAATGTGGACTCCCTTCATCCTCTAAACCTAAAATAGATGGTATGCACACAAGAAAAGAATCGGCTGTCAAACGAAAAAGGAGAAAAAGAACTATCAATAGAAACATATAAGAACATTGATGGAACAACTTTCCAACAGAGGATACGTGATTTTAACGACAAATCACAACTAGACATTATGAGACTCGGATAAATCAACAAAATTGTGAACCGTAATCGTGAGTTGAGCAAGAAGTGATGTAATGTACATGACAAATGATAAATGAAGTCATCTTTTGCAAAACACTCCGTTACATTTCAAACAGATATTTATTTCCTTTCCAAGATGAGTCAACCAGATTTCACCATTAGCAAGATGAATCAAGTCCTCTCCATCTAATGTGCCGAAGACCAGCTAAGTATTTCATACATGTTCAGTGTCTTGTATACATATACAATCATCAAACAAGTATTCCATAGATTTCAGCCTCACCTAACCATCTCCAGACTGTACCTATAAATTGAGCCTCTGTTTGATGGCCATTATTTCCAAAAAAAAAAGATTTTTGAATAGTAATTTTTTGAGAATGTGTGATTAAAAAGTTGGAAGAAGTTGTAGGTTTAAGTGAAAAATATTTTATTGTATGAATGTGTGGTCGAAAATAAGTATGAGAATTAAAGAGTTTTGTCTTAAAGGGAAACAAATAGGGGCTGAGTTGTATCTGCTCTTTGTACGCCATAGAGAAAACAATAAAAAAAAGAAGTAAATGTGAATAATTACGTTATAACAAGTTCAAAGACCATCCTATCAAAAAATAAATAAATAAAATAAAAAAGTTCAAAGACAACAGCTCAAAAAACCTTGCGAGGAATGTTAGTGATTGCATCCAAATGGTTATTCAGTTCTTTCAAATGATGTAAAGCCATATATTGATCTCCTGCTCCATTAGTCGCACTATTCTCCATAGCCCCCAGAGCCAGAACACCAGATTCAAGAGCATATCGCATATGCATAAGTTCGATATCTTGCATCCTGCAAAACAAGCAATGCAGATTAATAGCATGAGAGGGAGAATAAGTAAACCCTTAACAACTGATCGCTCTTTACAACAGTAATCTAACGCGTCAAAGAGAAACCATCCTGCATAGGTATGGAGCACAAAGAGAAACTGTAAGATAATTATAACCAAACTATCCCAGTTCCAGTCAAAAATACACCTTACACAGGTTAGCAAACAAGAATAGGACAAATTCAATAAGTTACCCTATGGGCCTAGTGCAATCTTTTTAATGCAGAAGGCAGACAATCTTCTTTCAATCATGAAACGGGGCTGATAATACCGCATGGGTATTTTACATAATCATGTAAAATTTAAAAATTAAGGGTGCGTTTGAGCCACATTATTTTGGAATAATGTATTCTCGAATGGTAGATTGATGCAGAATATGTGATTGAAAAAGAAGGAAAAGTCATTGATGTGATGAAAAATATTATTTTATTGAAAAATGTGTGGTTGAAAATGAGTAGAAGAATAAGAATGAAAAAAATAATGTACATCAAACAGGGGCTTAGTATAATATTTGAGTGTTCCACAGTTTAAAGGCTTCACATGAATTTTGAGATGAAATCAAACTTTTAGGTAATTAT
>CAIGRR010535536.1:0-21113 GCA_903798365.1 Fraxinus sp. 1973-6204
ATCAATTCACGTTCTTTTGTCTACATAATAAGCCAATTACAAAATCAACTAAAACCTAACAATTATAATATAGGTAATAAAAATCTCGCCAATTTTGTAAATGACATGTCCATCTTACAACTTAAATGAGTCCAACTTATTGGTTTTCGGGGCACAGATAGGTTGTGGCCATTTATAATTATGTTTACAAACCAAACGATACAAATGCTGCCTTATATTTTGTTTTTTTTCCAACTCAACACCCTCACGTAATGGACCCTCAAACATAAGATTAAAAAGTTGATCACATGATAAAAAACAGTTAAAATGATATAATCTATTGAGTTGGTGAAAGCGCAAGTTATTCTGTTGATTTACTAGAAAATAAGTAATGAACATATTTCTCAACTTTTGTAAACGACATATCCATCTTATAAATTAAATGAGTTCAACTAATTGGTTCTCGGGGTACGGATGTTGTGTGGCCGCTTATAATTGTGTTTACAAACAAAAGAAAAGAGGGTAGATTTCTTCTTAGTAATGGCACTAGTGTCATTCTAATGATTTCTCCAATATTTTGATTTGTTTCCATTGCAACACCTTCAAGCATTAGGGGGTCTATGCTTGACAACATTGTGTTGGAAAAAAAATCAAAATATAAGAGAAATCAATAGAACGACACAAAGGTCATTTTCTTCTAAGTAATAGCACTTGTGTCGTTCTATTGATTTTTCTTATATTTTGATTTTTTTCCAACACAATTCCATCAAGCATGGACCCTCTAATGTACATAAGACAGAAAAGTTGATAAATGACATATATTATATCATATCGAGTTGGTGAAAGCACAAACCATTCTACGGATTCACTATAATATAAGTAATGAACATATCTCTCAACTTTTGTGAATGACATATCCATCTTACAACTTAAATGAGTTCAACTTATTGGTTCTCAGGCACGAATTGGACGTGGCTTCTTATAATTGTGTTTATAAACAGAACGACACAACAACCATTTTCTTCTCGGTAATGGCACTTGTGTCGTTCTTTTTATTTCTCCTATATTTTGATTTATTTCCAACATAACGCCCTCAAGCATTGGATCCCCTAACATATGTAAGATAGAAATGTTGATCATGTGATTAAGAACGATTAAAAGCACAAATCATTCTATTGATTCATTAGAATTAAGTAATAAGCATATCTCTCAAGTTTTGTAATGACATGTCCATCTTACAACCTAAATGAGTTCAGTTTATTGGTTTTTAGGGCACGAATTGGGCGTCGCCACTTGTAATCGTGTTAACAAATAGAAAGACATGATGACCGTTTTCTTCTTAGTAACGGCACTTGTGTCATTCTCTTGATTTATCTTATATTTTGAATTTTTTAATGCAACACCTTTAAGCATTGGACCCCCTAACGTACGAAAGACAGAAAAGTTGATCATGTGATAAAGAACGATTGAAATAACATAAACTTTATGATATCGAGTAGATGAAAACAAAAGTCATTCTATTGATTCATTAGAATATAAGTAATGAGCATATCTCTCAAGTTTGTAAATATCATGTCTATCTTACAACTTAAATGAGTTCAACTTACTGGTTCTCGAGGCATGGATGGAGCGTGGCACTTATAATTGTGTTTACATAGAATGAAACGATGACCATTTTCTTCTCCATAACGACACTTGTGTCATGTTAATATATTTCTCCTATTTCAATCTAGGGGGCACAGATAGGGTATGGCTGCTTATATGTAAGTAATGACACTTATTCCGTTCTCATAGACATTTTCATTTAAGTAACGACACACGTTCTGTTCTCATGGACACTTATATTTGCAAATATCACGACACTTGTGCCATTTTCATGAACGTTTTCATCTCAATAACAACATTTGTTTCATTCTCACGAAAGTTTGTAACAAACATAACAACACCTTTACCGTTCTCATATCCCGGTTATAAGTCCAGTAATGGCACCTATGCCATTCTCATGGACGCTTATATTTCCAATAACGTCACATGTGCCGTTATCATGGGACAACAAGAAATTGAAAAGAAACTTACAACTGAAAGACAAAAATTTAACTTAAAAGGCATCAATACTATAACTACACATCTACATTTAACATAAACAAACAGGTACAACCAAAAAATCATTCTCTTGACAAGTAAGGACAAATAGCAACTTTAAAAAATTAATTAAATCTATGGATCAAAGTGCCATGAAAATATCTCCGCGGCTAATTTTTTCCTCCAAGTGGACATATTTTGGACAAACTAAATCTATATTGAACCGAGCTTGCAAAAATTCTATGTGCTTTATTGTGAAGTGTCCACAATCAGATCTGCAAAATAATCACAACAAAAAAAAATTATATTGAAAATGACGTAAAAGAAATAAGTAGAACATGTTGGTGCTAGAATGTTAGATAGAACTGAGCTTGCCCATTTGTTTGTTCGAAAACTACAGCCCTCTGATAGTGCAACATGTTGGTGTTAAAATTTCCATCTTAGTAGTTACACTTAAGCCGTTCTCATGAATATTTTCATCTCAGTAACGTCACTTGTGCCGTTCTCATGTAAGCTTATAAGTCCGTGACAACACTTGTACCTTTCTCATCAAAGCTTATAAGTCATGTAATGACACTTGTGCTGTTCTCACGAGATATCAACAATACAACTGAAAAAATGTACAATTAAAAGGAAAACACTTAAAAGGCATTGACACGGTAAAAATGCAAATCAATATTTAACTTAAAGCAAACATGTACATCTAAAAAATACTCTTCTGGAATAATAATTAGTATTCCTTGCAATAAGAAAACTATTTCATATTGATGCACATTATTGAGAAGAAAATTCATTTTATGATGTGATGTGATAGAAAGTATGTGGTTAAAAAATAAAGAAAATATTTAGATTTGGGTGTAATATTATTTTATTGAAAATGTGTGGTTGAAAATGAGTATTGAAAGAATTAATTCTGGCAAAAATGTGGATCAAACATGAGCTTAACTATGAATAACAAAACTACATGTTCCCCATGTTTTGTGCCCTCGGAACAGAAGAAGCACTTGATGATATAATAACTTTTTGAGATGAAAATCCCAAACATTCCAGAAATATGTGAATATCAAAATCAACTTATTTGAAACTACCAAAATCCTCACCAGGTGTTCATATATCGAGAATTTTAGAGAATTTGTGACCATAATCAAGAATTGAAGAAGAATAACCAAAAAAATCAAGAATTGCAATAGAATAGATACAAAAAAAAAATAAAGAATTCCTAGATGAAAAATTGAACCGGATATACACCATTCAAATGGGCACACAAAAGAACAGATGCACGGAAAATAAAGAATTTCCAGATAAAGAAGCTGAACTAATATACCAATTCAAATCGTCACCAATTAAATTAATAGAAAAACACGAATAATGACAATCAAAAAACCATACCTAGAGTAAGAATTGAGAGTTCTTCAAATTTCAAAAGTTTAGGATTTTTACTGTAACATTTGGGGTTGAAGACAATGAAAAGGGGAAGACGAAAGGGGAATTTGGCCATTTATCGGGTTGGACAATGATATTGGTGAAATGGCTTTGACCAAGAATAAAAAAAAATCAAAATATTTTAATTGAATGATAAAATTCTCTTTTAGTTATTAACTCAATAATCCTCAATTTCCTTCATTTCATCCCGTCATTCCTCCAACTTTATTGTAAAAACCTATTCTCCATTTCTGAAATTAAAGCCTTTTTCTTCTCCCTTTTCATCATCTTCAACCAACTAAAAACTTTAAAGATTCGAAATTTGTGCATCAACGTTTTCTTCAATGACAAAATTATAGGCTTTGATGTTAGTATCAAGAGAAATCAAGAAAAAATATTGTAAATGGCTACAACAACATACCCACCACCATCGTCGTATTACAAGCTCTACAAGTCTACAGAATCCCAACTCCGCTCCCGAGCCACTGTCCCCAATCCAAGGCACTTAAATTCTCTATGATGTAGATTACATAGTAATATATCAAAAACTTAATTATAAATCAACACTATCCGGTTGAGCAACAACGACAACTGTATGTGGAAGAGGGAAGATGGACAGTAGCTTACTGGACCTTCTTGTATTGATATGTGCTTTAATAATCTATGGAATTTTTAGGCATACTATTTTATTTTTGTTGGTCTCCTCTCTATTTCTTTAAACATGATTTATTTGGTTTGAATTGAGAATGAGTTCAATTTCTACCTTTACCTTAAAAGAGATGATGCTAGCATTTACATGTGGCCCACCCAGTGAAGTAGTAGACCCACTCCTGTTGAACCATCAACCACAGAAGATGAGGCCCTAGGATAATTTTCGAGGCCCATTACTAATTCGAGCCCGTTATTAATCCGAGGTAGACATACTGAAGCATCCCAATACCGAGGCTCCATCCAGCTAGTGACGGCCCACGTGCAGAGATCTTGAATTTATTATAGAAATCTTATTTAAATTATTGATATGACTTTGTAAAAAGTGTATTTGTGCCTTTTCTTGTCAATAGGACGTAAGAGCATTAAATGTTTGTAAAGATAGGAAAGTTAAAATGATGGCTAGGATTTGATGATTCGGTCGGGGGATGAGGCCACGTGTAATTTCATCTAAGGGTCACCATTCCGTCTGTAACACTACAAATACCCCCATCATATAATAATTGAGGTCTAATGCAACTCTAAATACTTGGAGCAACTTGTTTTATTCTCATATATTGGTTCACAATCTTTAATCTGATACTATAGCGATTGGTTATTATCATACAATCGTATTCGAGATATCAAGACGAAACTCGAACGGAAACGTCTGGTGTCGTTGGGCTTCTCCCACGTCCAATTTTGGAGTGATCTCGACTGTTGATCAAACTTTACTTGTTGGATCTATTTTACGCATACACAAATGGATTCGACATCTTCCTGTGTTTTCAGTGTGATGAAAAATACACCACTGGACATGTATACAAAAATAGAATGTTAAACTTCATGTTGGTGGATGATGAAGTAGAAAGGAAATATGAAGAAAAAAGAGAAAATTGCTGAGTAAAGTGAAGGGAAGAGGGATGAAGAAATTATGGAAATCTCCATTAATGCCCTATTAGGTAGTCTGAAACCAAAGATCATCAGAATCCCAGGCCAAGTAAAGAGAAGGAAGGTGTCAATTCTCATTGACAGTGGGAGCACCCATAGCTTTATTGATGAGAAGTTAGTGATGGAGTTGAAGTGTAAAACCAAACTAACTCAATCTATAATAGTTACGGTAACCAATGGAGACAAGTTATAGAGCACTTCCATTTGTAATCCCCTTACTTGGGTCATGTAAAGGATGGAATGTCAATTCTAGCTAAGGGTGTTTAGGTTAGGGGGAAGCGATATAGTGTTCGGGATAGACTGGCTTAGCCAGTTCAATCCCGTGGTGTTTGATTTCCAACGAGGTAGCATCAAATTCTCTTACCAAGGGATAAAAGTGGAGTTGAAGAGTGCTATAATAAATGAAGAACTTCTGATGATGTAAGGAAGGCAAATGAATAAGTGGATTCGCAGAAAAACTTATGGAATTATAGCTCAACTTCAAGCAATCAAAGAAGGAGAGAACATCCAAATACCTTCAACAGTACAGACTATCCTCAAACAATACCCGAACATGTTTGTAGAACCAAAAGGAATGCCCCCTCCCAGATTCAATGATCACAGAATTCCCTTGAAAAAAGGAGCACAACCTTTTAAAATAAGGCCATATAGATGCCCTTACGTGCAGAAGGCTAAATTAGAGAGGATAGTGAAAAATATGTTGGAAGTAGGGATTATACAACAAAGCAACAGTTCTTTTGCCTCTCCTGTCCTGTTGGTTAAGAAAAAGGATGGCACTTGGAGATTCTGTATGGGTTACATGCGATTGAAAAACTTAACTATCAAGGACAAATATCCCATGCCATTAATTGATGAGCTAATTAATGAGCTTCATGGCTCTAAGTGGTTTTCCAAAATAGATTTGAGGGCTATATATCACCAAATTCGAATGGTAGAGGCTGATATCCGCAAGACAGCATTCAAGAAGTACCAAGGACTATATAAATTTAAGGTAATGCCATTTGACCTTACCAATGCCCCAACAACATTTCAAGACTTGATAAATGAGACTTTTAGAGCTTATTTGAGGAAATTTGTTCTGGTTTATATTTTAGTATACAATCCTGATCTAAATTCCCATTGCAAACACTTGTCCATTGTATTAGAAATATTGAGGCATCGAAAGTTGTATGCCCATGAAACTAAATGTTCTTTTGGACATCCCATGGTAGAATATCTGGGACATATCATATCAGCTATAGGGATATCAGTTGGTGAATGATATGCAACAATGGCCTAGGTCCAACGTTGTGAAACAGTTAAGAGGTTTCCTTGGTCTAACGGACTATTACAGGAAACTTGTCAAAGGGTACGAGGTTCTGGCTAAACCCCTAAGACCTCCTTAAAAGGGATAGCTTTAGTTGGAATGAGATGATGCTGAGGCAGCCTTTCAAGCATTGAAAATAGCCATGTGCAGTACACCAGTCCTTGCATTTCTAGACTTTAACTAGCTATTCATCGTCGAGACAGATGCTTGTGCTGGAGGAATGGGAGTAGTGCTGATGCAATGGAAGAGACCTATTATCTATATGAGTAAAGGTATAAATATGGAGAAACTAGGGCTATCATCGGTCACAGCAGTAGAGACATGGATGCATTATCTGGAAGGGTACCACTTTATAATTAAGACAAATCATCAATCTTTAAAATACCTCATCGAGTAGAGAATTACCACTCATCTCCAACAAAAATGGCTGACCAAGCTCCTTGGGCTCAACTATGAAATCTAGTATAAAAAGGGGACTGATAATATTGTGGTAGATGCTTCATCATGAAGGGAAGAGGCACGAGCAGAGGTTACCACTACGATGTAGATTATTCCCACTTGGGTGCAAGACGTGATAAAGAGTTACCAGGGAGACGACATGGCTAACTAGTTGATCGAAGAACACCTAATCAAGCTGGGAGAGGTATCTGACTACTCTTACAAAAATGGGTTACTCCAGTACAAAGGAAGGTTGTATGTGGGCTCGAGTGGACATATTAGAGCCAAGCTTATACAAAATATTCATTCTTCTCAAAATGGTGGCCATTCAAGCATACAAGCCAGTGTTTATAGAGCCAAGCAACATTTTTTTAGCCTGACACGATCAGGGATATTAAAAGTCAGGTGTTACGGTGTGATGTTTGCCAACAATGTAAAGGGGAACATACTCCTTACCAGGGTTTATTGTAACCTTTCTTTGTGCTTCAATACTCTTGGAGTCATATCTCCATGGACTTTATTGATGGACTACCTCCCTCTAAGGGTAAAACAGTCATTCTGGTTGTAGAAGACATATTCACGAAGTTTGGACATTTCTTTGCCTTGGCCCACAGCTTCACAGCTTCTACAATATCCAAACTATTCTCGGATAACATTTACAAGTTACATGGGATACCTTAGAGTGTGGTATCAGATAGAGATAATATATTCACCAGTAAGTTTCTGTAAGGGCTATTCAAATTATTGAGGATCGAACTGCACCTAAGTTTCGCATATCATCCCCAGATACATGGTCTAACAGAGAGACTCAATCAGAGTTTGGAGATGTACCTGTGATGCATGACCTTTCACCAACCTAAATAGTAGACTCACTGGCTGTCATTGGCTGAGTGGTGGTATAACACCACTTATCACACAGCCATCAATATGTGCCCTTTTGAAGCCTTGTATGGAATCAAGTCACCACTACTGGGCTTAGGGCCTTATTAGCTTACTAACATTGCTGCCGAGATGAATTGGTATAAGAGAGGTACCATATGGATCAATTACTCAAGAAACACTTGGCTGAAGCAATGATGAAATTTTACGCCGATGAGCACATATTGAAAGAGAATTCCAAATAGGAGGTTGGGTGTATCTGAAACTCCAATCATATAAACAACAATCTATAGCTACACGGGTCAACCTCAAATTGTTTACCAAATATTATGGGCCTTATCAAATTATCAGAAGGGTTGGACATGTGGCTTATGAATTAGAGCTTTCTTCTGGTACTAAAATCCACCATATTTTCCACATCTCACTGCTTAAGAAGAAGATAGGTGACAGAGAAGTTCCTATTTTGCTCATTCCTGATGTCGGCAAATCTGAACAACAACATGGCATACCTCAAACAATCTTGCAGACCCGTATCATTAAACAGAATAACCAGGCCATCCATCAATGGTTAGTACAATGGGTGAATGCTGCCACGGAAAATACAACTTGGGAAGATGTTGCAACAATTCAGATACAATTCCTTGACTTCCAATCTTGGGGACAAGGTCGATTTGAGGGGGAGGATTGTGATGGGAAGGATTGTCAAAACCAGACGCGGGAAGGAAATTCATGAGGAAGGAAGAAGAAAAGGTCTCAACGGCAGTACCAGAAATTCGAATTTGGAAACGACGCCGTTTAGTTTTTTCATTTAATTGTTTTACACATCACGTTTTATAAACTCCAAATACGCTTTCTGTATTACTTAAGCCACAAGAGTAAATGGCTAAGTTTGTTGAATGCCAGAACTCGTTTCCCCCCCCCCCATCTTCTATGAAATTCTCTCTCTCCCTCTTATTCTGTTTCATTTCTATTTCATTTAATCAATTCATTGAAATATCATTACAGTTTGGGTGTTGATTTACAGCTGAATTATGTGAATTTTGAATTGAATTTCATTGTGATCTATTGGAATTGTTTGGTTTTGATTGAAGAATTAATCAACATTAGATTTTGATATTGCCTTTTTTTTGTTGGTGTTGAGTTTTTCTTTTTATGATATTTGATAGTGGTAGGTGAATACGTGGCAACAAACTGATCGAGATCCGGAGAAGGAGAAGAGAAGCTTGGGACTATAAAACAAATGTCTGTCTTTTTTTTTCATGAAATTTTAGCTTTCTAATTTTCTTTTCTCCTTTTTTAATTGATTTTGTTATATTCAAGGAATTAGTAAAGAAATGATTCTATTTGTAGGTTGTGAAGCAAGAAGGATGGGATCGGCTATATGGAGGTTTAACTCCGTCCCTGGTCGGCATTGCTGCATCTCAGGCAAGTTCATTTTACTTTTTTCTAATTAATTACTACTAATGTAGGCCTCATTCTTTGTATTATGCAATTCTCTTATTATTGCTCAAATTTGGTTGTGCATTTTTCTCGTAACGATGGCATCAATCCTGGATTAAGCAAGAAATGGAGAGCAGAAATAACAATGAGTTGTGGTACATAGTTTCTTACATGACTAGAGTTTGTTGTGATGATACTTGATGCATAAAAAAAAACAAAAAAAAAACAAAATTGCATGTAAAGTATTTTAATTTTGGTGATGAATGGTATTGCCTTTGTGACAAAGGTTTTGCTAAAAGTTTTAGCGGCTTTTGACAAAATTTGACGAATATGTTGAATTTACATGTCGCGGATAGTTGGACAAAAAACCTTCTTCATTTCAACTTTAGCTTATGAGAGATCAAAAATTCTCTTCGAATTATTGTATACTGCCAACAATGTAAATAATCAACCATTATACATGACATACAGTAAAATCTTTTTCTTTGGAGGGTGAGAACTATAATTCACAGCAAGACCTATCGAAAGGATGAATACGAATTTCAACAATGAGAGGTATCATTCCCTCAAAATTAAATTTTATTTATTCAGTCATACACTGAATTTAATCACATCATCTAAAAACTTATCCAACAAGTAAACCTGGTCTGCATGCAAAAGCCATAAGCAAACATGATTTAATTTTCATAGCACAAGAAAGCTCGATCGTCTTTTTCTCACTATCTATCCATCATCATTAATTACCAAATAAACAAAAATGAATCAGAATAAGTAAAATAAATTATGACACATTAATAAATTATCTGAAGTAAGGGGAAAAAAAAAAGAAGTGAAATGAAAATTACCTTGTTTTGAAGCGGAACCATCTTTAAGATCAAGAACAATAGGTTAATTCCCTATGACAACAATAGTAGCTGCAAGATGTATTAGAAGTGCAATGCACTGCAACCAGCTCCAATCCAGGTTTCATGTATGATTTCTTGGAATCACAGAGGTAACCTGCATACTAATATTATTTGGTCACCGAAATGGGAGTATGATTTTTTCTTCTATATTCTGCTTCATGTACCTTCATCGTCGATTTTGATATATACATTCTTTGGCAATTTCATTCGCCTATGCATTACTCCGATATATATTCTGAGAAGCCTTGTCTTTGGATAGATATTCAATTACACTCGCTCTCCTGGTTTTCACTCCAATATTTATGAGGACCTCTAAATACTATACTATTTATATTTCGGTTGTTTCTTCAGTCTTTTATGTTTCTTATGTTTTATGCACATTCATTTATGCGTAGCCTATTTTTCGTAAATCTTAAAGAGAATATGAATAACATATTCTCTTTTATTTACTGTAATTATCCTTTTCAAGCTTCATTTGGTGCAGCTAGCCTACATGAGCGTTCATAATTCTAATTGAGTAAAAAAAACGATAACGTTCCTAGTTTTGGTACTTAAGCATAAGCCAAATTGGTTATTGTTTTATTTCCTCCTGATAGTTTATCGCTTTCATACCATATTAAGCCCCAATTTTGGCTCCATTATAATTTGTTTTGGGAAAAATGTATTTTGGAATAGTGATTATTTTTGAAAAATGTGTAGTTGAAAAAAAAAAGTTTTGGATTTATGTGTATTGGAGAATGTGTAGTTGAAAAGAGGAGATACAAAAATACATTTTTGGATAAAATAGAATCCAAAAATGAGCTATATAGAGGAAGCTACTAATATCTTGGTCTGTTACGACTCAACAACCAGCTGAAGCAAAACTGGTTGAAGCTAAAAGTGGAGGTGGTTGAAGTTAGTTAGGAAAGCTGAACTGGGATACAAATGTTAGTTAGCAGTTAAAAAAATCTATTAGTTAGTTAAATTGTAACTAGCAACTTGATATATGTTTCTATAAATAGAATCAATGTAAAAACAACAGTTATTGAATAAAAAAGAATACAACAGAAAAGGAGAGTTTGATTCTCTCTACATTTTTCATTTTTCTATCTTCTTCAGTTTTTTTTTCTGATATGGTATCAGAGCAGAAATTATAATGTCTTCCACTGATTAACTCTCTTGTTGATGATGGTTGCTGACGATTCTTCAAATCCCCTTTTCTTAGCAAACAATGACAATCCTGGTACTGTATGGGTTTCTCAACTTCTTGATGGATCCAACTACTTTCCTTGGAAGAGATCGAGGTCCATAGCCATCTCTACCAAGAACAAGCTTGGCTTTATTGGTGGAAATCTCCCAAAGCCATCTACAACTGATCCTTCTTACTAAGTGTGGATTCATTGTAATGACATGTTTTGCTCTTGGATCTTAAACTCCTTGAATAAAGACATTGCGGCTAGTGTTCTTTATATTGCTACCGCATTTGATATGTGGAAATGCTCTACACATTTTTCAATTAAAAAAATCGATATGTGTCCTTAATCAAGGTTCGTCATCAGTAACCAATTATTTCACCAAGTTCAAAACATTATAGGATGAATATTTCAATTATCATCCTTTACCTAATGATTCTAGTCCTAGCGTTAAAACTCTATTGGATTATCATCACCAAGATTACGTGCTACACTTTCTTAGGGGACTAAATGAGAGTTTTGCTGCAATAAGGGGTCAAATACTACTATCTGATCCCTTACCTTCCCTCAACAAAGCTTTCTCTTTGATTCTATGAGAGGAAACTCAAAGACATATTGGTCATTATACTCCTCATTTTGACTCTGCTTCTAGGGTTAGCAAGACAACACCTAGTTCATCTGGTTCATTCAAGTGGCCATTTAGTCCTCGAAAAGGAAAATTATATTGTGCTGAATGTAGATATACCTCTCACACGACTGACAAGTGTTTCAGAATTACTGGTTTTTCTCCTGGCTTTAAATCTGGCAAAGGTAAGGGAATTAATAATTCAAGCAAGGTTCATTCAGTGGCATCTTCTGGTGAGCAAGACCTTTCTTCAATGCCTCTCACTCAAGAACAATACAATTAGGTACTCAATTTACTTAAACCTGTCAATACTTTACTCATTGACACACCTTTGGTCAGTGAGTGTGATAACCTCACTCCATCATTTTAGCCTCAATGTAATATGACAGGTGAACATCATTGCCTATCTTTTTCTTTTGCTTTAAATACTCTCCGGATTATTGATACATGAGCAACAGATCATATGGTGTGTTCAACATCTTTTCTCAAAACTATAACAGCTAAAGTAAATTCTTCTGTCCAGTTACCTATTGGTGCTTCTGAACAAGTTACTCACATTGGTACAATTTCCATTTCAGATAAACTTCATCTAACAAATGTCCTGTGCGTTCCTTCTTTTTCTTTTAACCTGCTATTAGCAAGTCAAGTTACTCACAGCTGTAATTGTTGCTTAATTTTTCTATCTTATTACTGCTTTATTCAGGACCCTATCTTATGGATGACGATTGGTGTGGGTGAAGAGAAAGGAGGGTTGTATCATCTGTCAAGGTTTTAGCAGAATCTCCTATATGTGCTACTTCTTCTACAAAATCAAATAGCTTTGATCTTTGGTATTTTCGCTTAGGTCATTTGTCTCCTATTTGTTTAAAGAGTCTTGCTAATTCCAATTCTGATGTAATCTCAACTACTAAAGAATTTCTCTGTACTATTTGTCCAATGGCTAAGCAAAAGAGGAATCCTTTCCTTGTTAGTGATACTATTTCTACACACATAGTTTAGTTAGTACATTGTGATGTGTGGGGACCCTTTGCTCATCCTTCGTTGAATGGTGCAAAATATTTTCTCACCTTAGTGGATGATTTCTCCATATCAACGTGGATTTATCTTTTGTACCATAAATTTGAATCAAAATCATATATTCAATAGTTATATAACCTTGTTGAAATAGAATTTCAATTTAAAATAAAACAATTCCACACTGACAATGCCCCTGACCTTGATATGAGAGATTTTGTGCTGAAAAATGAATTATTCAAAAAAAGAGTTGTGTTGCTACACGTCATAAAAATAGTGTAGTTGAACGTAAACATCAACACTTGCTCAATGTTTCAAGAGCACTCATGTTTCAAGCCAATTTACCTCTTCAGTTTTGGGGAGAAGTCATTTTAACTGCAGCATATTTGATTAATCGTATACCAACTCCTTTGTTGTAAAACAAGTCACCTTTTCAGATCCTATATGCCAAACCTCCTACTTATTCTCATCTAAGAGTCTTTGGTAGCCTATGTTTTGCCTCTACTCTATCTCATAACTGTTCTATATTTGCTCATCGAGCTCGTAGGTGTATATTTCTTGGATATCCTTATGGTGTCAAGGGATACAAACTTTATGATCTCGATCTTTACACTTCTTTTATATCTCGAGATGTAATTTCCCTTATAAAGATTTGTCTTCCGTTTCTTATGACAACTCCTTTGTCTTCCCTAAATCTCTTCCATCTCCAGAATTATATACTTTCATTCCTACTGTATCTTCTTCTACACCTGTACCTTGCAGGTCTTCTAGAATTAAGAATACTCCTAGCTACCTTGAACAGTATCATTGCAATCTTCTTAATTCTTCATCACATGCTGCATCTCTACAATATAGCAAGTTATCACCATCTTTTTCAAGATTTTATCTCTCAGTTTCTACCACTTTTGGGCCTACATAGTACTACCAAGTTGTATAAGTTGAGCATTGGAGAAAGGCTATGCAAGCTGAGATAGATGCTCTTGAAGCGAATCAGACTTGGGAATTGACTACCTTACCTCCTAGCAAGAAACCTGTTGACTGTCAATGGGTATAAAAGGTTAAATTTCGATCTAATGGGATAGTGGAACGCCAAAAAGCTCGACTAGTAGCTAAAGGCTACACTCAAATTGAAGGATTAGATTTTTCAAACACCTTTTCACTTCTTGCCAAGCTAGTAACTGTGAGAACCTTGCTAGCTATCTCTGTAGCTCAAAATTAACATGTACATCAACTCGATATTGATAATGCCTTTTTAAATGGTGAATTGGATGAGGAAGTCTTCATGGATATGCCACCTGGTTACTCTCCACCCTTTCCAAATTCAGTTTGTAAACTTAAGAAGTCACTTTATGGTCTACGACATGCATCTCGACAGTGGAACATCAAGTTTACTCAATGTCTCCTACAATATTGTTTTACTCAGTCCCAACATGACCATACCCTATTCACATTACAGAATTCTACTACATTCATGGTGTTACTCGTTTATGTTGATGACATAATTTTTGGAAGTTCTGATCTGGTTGATATTAATAATCTCAAGGCTCATTTGCATTCAACTTTTAAAATTAAAGATCTTGGCACTATCAGGTATTTTCTAGAATTGGAAATAGCTCGATCTTCTGGTAGTTTTTCTATTTCACAACGTAAATATGCACTTGATGTACTTACTGGAGCTCGTCTTTCCAGATTTCCTATGGAACAAAATTTGAAATTGTCTTGTGAGGAGGGCAGTTATTAGCCAATCCTGTAGAATATCGAAGGCTAATTGGTAGATTAATATACCTAACTATCACAAGACCTGATTTGACTTTTGTTGTCCAAACACTTAGCCAGTTTAAGCAAGCACCAAGATAGCCTCACTTGGATACAGTACACAGGATTTTGAGATATATTAAGCATGCACCAGCACAAGGGATTTTTTTGTCAAGCACATCTGATTTACAATTAAAAGCCTTCTGCGATGCAGACTGGGGATGATGTATAGATAGTAGATGATCAGTGACATGGTATTGTATTTTCTTGGAGAAGGATTGATTTCGTGGAAATCTAAAAAACAAACAACAGTGTCAAAATCATCAGCCGAAGCTGAGTATAGAGCAATGGCCACAACTTTTTGTGAAGTAATTTGGTTGTTGGGAATACTCAAGGACCTTGGTGTGGACCATTCGAAGCCTGCATTAATGTATTGTGACAATAAAGAAGCTTTGCATATAGCCTCCAATCCAGTTTTCCATGAGAGGACAAAACACATAGATATAGATTGTCACATAGTGAGAGATAAACTATAGAAGGGATTGATCAAAACAGTTTATGTTTCATGTAAACATCAACTGGCAGATATTCTAACTAAAGCTCTAGGGGAATATAGATTTACTTTCTTACATGGCAAGATGGGAATCATGGATTTGTACAAGTCCATTTTGAAGGGGGATGTTACGACTCAACAACTAGCTGAAGCTGAAACAGAAGCTGAGATAGAAGCTGAAAGTGGAGGCGGTGAAGTTAATTAGGAAAGCTGAGCTGGGATACAGTTAGTTAGTTAAATTGTAAATGGCAACTTGATATATGTTTCTATAAATAGAATCAATGTAAAAACAACAGTCATTGAATAAAAAGAATACAACAGAAAAGGAGAGTCTGATTCTCTCTACATTTTCCATTTTTCTATCTTCTTCAGTTTTTTTCTGATATGGTCTTCTATACGAAAAGCTGGTAGTTTATGCTACATTTTATTCGATCATAACAGAACAAATGGTTAATGATGTTTTGCTCAAGACAGTTTAGGCACTTCATTGTTTAGTTTCTTGTCAGGTTGCTGTGACATTGCACTTTTTTCCTCTTCACGTGTGAAAACCCGTTCTTCATTATTTCACCTTTCGACTTGGATTCATTTTTATAAAGGGAGCAAGTTTATGATTTGGATACACTGACATCTTTTCAAACAGACACACACATAAATCACAAAGGGAAAAATGAAGAAAAAAGGAGATTCTCTTAAAATTTGATGCAGGGCATAATAGCGATTATTCTGCGGGCAGGTTTTAGTGGACAATTAACAAGGAAGGAACAAGAGAAAACACCAAGAAACAAGAACAATCTTTGTTAATTATGCAAAAATAACCACAAGCCGGGTTATATAGCTCAAAAATCATAATTATCGGAATTTTACCAAAAATAGCAAAATCTCAATATTTCATACCAAAAGAAAATACGTAATAAAAGAAATAATATCCCAAAAATATGGCTTAAACTGAGTTCATATTCTATGTTAAAAAGGTAATCGAAATATTACCAAAAAAGACAAAAATAACAAAAATTGAGGATTCGAAAGGGAAAACAACTGAATTTGACCTCGAAATCGATGCACACTGAGCAAAGCCTAGTGACCACGACGTGCGCGTCAAAAAGAGCTTTCCGAATTGGGGTCATGAGCGCGATTCTGATAGCCGTAGCTAAAGTATGGCCAAAATACTAACATGTGTCCAATAAGGCCCCAATTGGGAAATGTCGTCGATTACTTGTCATTCTTGCGTTGATCCGCCAACTCATGGTACTTCAGCGCCATCAACGAGCTATCGACAACTCGACCTTGTTTGACTCGGATCCTCCTGCATCAGAACTAAAGACTTGAATTGAGCTCCTATTAGGAAATTGAACTAGAGATTTTAGCAAAATGTACAGGAACACTGAAAATGAAAGTAAATAATCTGCTTCTATATATTCTAAAATTTGAATTGAACTCCTCTTAGGAATGCGGTGACTTATGAAGAATATGTACGACCTGTGCTTATCGTGTAATGGCCACAATAAGGTATTGGCAATAGAGGATTCATACCTAAATATTTCATAATAGTATTGGTGATGAGATATTTTGAGCTGAGTTTGTTGGTTCTTTATCTTTATTAGAAGAGCTTGACTAGTACAGTGTTGTTACATTTAGCTGCCATATGTCTTTCCTCCATAAGACCGTTTTGAAGACTGTTGCTAGAGTCAAGACAGAGAAAAATGAGCAAAAGACAAAAAGTAAGTATTCCAGCGTTTCAATCGAGAATTTTGTTACTGTCTGTCATTTTAATTAATTTCCTGTTTCCTTTCATTTATCAAATTGACTCCTTTTGCAATTGGTTCTAGATCCTTTAATATTCATCATGTTTTCAATCTGGATAATGACAATGGAGCTGACGAAACTACTACACTTAAAGATAGAAAGGAAAAAAATATAATTGATTGTCCTTCAACCCTGATGCTTAATACTATAAAAGACAAGATAAAAAGAAGATCAACCAGTAGTAGTTATGCAAGTGAAATATAATTATACTGTTGTGAGTGAATAATGAATGACACTTGTGATATATAGTTACGACAATGTCTTTATTATATCAAATTTCAAAATCTAAATATCCAGTGCTGCTGTTAGCCTTGAGGTAAAGTTGTGTTGATTGGTGCCATTACTTATTTTACCATGTTGGTTTTCCTAACATTGTAACTTTGCAGACTTGTATCAAATCTGGTTTTTGTTATTGTGTCTGCAACTTGTGGTGGAATTCTGTTAGCTCGTACTGGACAACCGGTTTGATCACAATCCTTGACTGATCATATTTAATTGTTCTTGTCCAATTTTTTGCAGTCATTGGATCTATAAATTTTCTATTTTCCAAAATTTCTTGTTGGGTCATTACTGAATACCTGTTAGCTGGATTTATTATTGGACCTGGTGGTTTCAATGTAGTAGGTGAAACGGTGCAAGTATCTAGTTTTTTCCAAAATCACATCTCAATTCTACTTTCGTTTGGATGTCTCTACACGATAGTTGGTTTCTAGGGCATTACAGTTTATTGTGAAGGATGTAAACAGCCACATGCTCTTATTCAAAGTTCAAACATATCTATGACGATGTTTTTGTTAGGTTTGGTGACCCAAATTAGGTGGAATATTTTGTGAATATTTTTTCCCTTCTTTGCACATTGTTTTATTGGGAAATATTGTTTCCTTTATTTCACGTGATTTTATTGGAAAAATATTATTTCCTCTATTCCACATTATTTTTGATATTATTTCCATCTTTATGGTTTGGTATGCACCTATAAATATGTAGCCCCTCCCTTCATATTTCTTGAAGGAATTATACACATTGTATAATTTATGCTCTCCATTGGTTGAAATAAAATCATCATCTTCTTCCATTAATTCTCTCTTGTGTTTTCTTTACTTTAATTTCGTCTTTGTGTTTGGTGATCTCCATATTAAAAATCGTTTGGTGAATGCAAAGCTTCCTTGTTAGACCCTAACAAGTGGTATCACAGCTCAGGCGTTGTGAAGTTTTGCTTTTGGGATTTTTTTTGTGCAATGGCTTCAATGAAATTTGATATTCTGCTTTTGGATCGCAGTAGAAGATTTTCGTTGTGGCAAGTAAAGATGAGAACTGTGTTGGCGCAGATAGATCTGGATGATGCTTTGTTGGGATTTGAGAAGATGTCCGTAACTTGGACAATAGAGGAGAAGCAAAGGAAGGATAGAAAGGCTTTGTCTCAAATTCACATTCATCAATCTAGCAACATTCTTCAGGACGTATTGAAGGAGAAGACAGCAGCTGCGCTGTGGTTGAAGTTAGAGCAACTCTGTATGACCAAAAGTCTGACTAGTAAGTTGCATTTGAAGCAGATGCTCTATTCTCATCATATGGCAAACGGAGATTCAGAGGAAGCTCATTTGGCCGTGTTTAAGGAGATCATCGCTGATTTGAAGACGTTAGAGGCAAAATATGATGAAGAGGATCTTGCCTTGATCTTATTATGCTCCTTACCTTCTTCATATTTGTCGTTTCGGGACACGATTTTATATAGTTGTGATACACTCACCGTTGAGGATGTGTATGATGCGTTATTCTCTAAGGAGAAGATGAAGCATCTTGTTGGAACTACATCAAGGGATGAGCAAGCTCTTGTGACTCATGGTGATCGACGGAGAGGTAAGTCGAGGGTGAAATTTAGCATTGTGGTTTTTTTCTATTGCAAGAGGAAAGGGCACGTTTTGAAGGATTGTGACAAGTTGCAGAACAAAGGTAATTTTCCTGCAACTCATGGTAGACAATCTAATCATGCAGATGGGACTAATATTGTTGAAGACTTTGAGAATGGAGAAGTTGTGGTGTTGACAGTATCTGATACTGTATCCAAGCCTGTTGATGAATGGATTTTGGATTCAGCTTGTTCGTATCATATGTGTCCTAATCGGGACTTGTTTGAAGCATATGATGCAGTAACGTAAGGTTGAGTTGTCATGGGAAACAACCCGTTTTGCAGGATAGTTGGAATTGGGAAGATCAGATTAAGGTTATTGGATGGGACGGTTAGAACACTTGGCCAGGTTTGACATGTTCCAGACTTAGGGAATAACCTCATTTCGTTGAGTACCCTGGATTCAAAGGGGTACACGTTCTCCGGTGGAAGTGGAGTCTTGAAAGTCTGTTGTGGTGCTCGGGTGGTATTTGAAGGACAAAAAAAGTCTCAATTTTACATCTTGCAAAGGCATACAGAACCAGTTAGAAGATATTTGGACAGGTTTCATACCATGGTGGATATTCAGTTTGGTACAGTACCGTTGGGTTTTGGCTCTGAGTCGAATTTGGTGAACACTACTCATGAGAGTTTAGTTTACATGGGTAATCCCGCTTTGCCACCAGTTTCAGCGGTTCCATCGTGTTCTATTGCTAGGGAAGGACTCATTGAGGAGAGATACAGTGCAGATGTGTGTGTGTGTGTGTGTGTGTGTGTGTGTGTGTGTGTGTGTGCGCTTTTGTGGTTTTTGAAGATGATGTGTCTAGCAAGCAATCTTCAGTTCAAGCACTTGGTGATGATTCTGCTACAGGGTGTGCTTCGACCCCGTTTGGTTGATTGTGAATTCAATTGAGGAATTTCGGGAACTCGGTGTGTGAGTTCGAGTATCATTTGTGGATACTATTTGGTTGATTGATTCCATGGTGGAATTTTTGGGAACCAGGTGTGGTTCATGTATCCTGATGGATACTTGGGAATAGGAAGACGGTTTTTTGTGTTGGAGAGATTTGAAGTTTTTTTATTGAAGGGTTTTGTCATTTCGATGCAGTCGGATTTATTTTTCTAGGTGGAGAAATTTTGTTGCTTAGTTTGATGCTCAAATTTGTGTCGAGGTGAAGATTGTTAGGTTTGGTGACCCAAATTAGGTGGAATATTTTGAGAATATTTTTTCCCTTCTTTGCACATTGTTTTATTGGGAAATATATTGGGAAATATTGTTTCCTTATTTTCATGTGATATTGTTTCCTTTATTTTACGTGATTTTATTGGAAAAATATTATTTCCTCTATTCCGCATTATTTTTGATATTATTTTCATCTTTATGGTTTGGTATGCACCTATAAATATGTAGCCCCTCCCTTCATATTGCTTGACGCAATTATACACATTGTATAATTTATGCTCTCCATTGGTTGAAATAAAATCATCTTTTTCTTCCATTAATTCTCTCTTGTGTTTTCTTTACTTTAAATCTCATCTTTGTGTTTGGTGATCTATTACTTCAATTGTGCCATATTAAATCTCATTTGGAGAATGCAAAGCTTCCTTGCAAGATCCTAACAGTTTTCATAGTTGTTCACTCACTTTTAATATTATACGTTACAGATCATACGCTACCACCTGCCCAGCTGAATGTTGTGGTTTAATTTCACATGCGCATATGCTTTGGAATTAAGTATATGGGACTTCTGTGCACTTTTCCATCTATTATATCTTTGTGTATTCGAGACCTTTTGTTTCTGAACTTTAATTTGTCAAAACAAAAGAGGTACTAATAAAATTCAGGTAGCTTGGTTTAGAAAAATATCAATTAAGAAAATCTCAAAAATGGTAGAGGCATCATCTTGGGCGAAGGGTCTAATTAATGTTAAAATAATTCCATCCTTGAATGATTGGTATCTATTTTGTCATCTAAACAATATCAACTCTTTGGTTATAAGATAGGCACTTAGGTTCTGTTTGATTTAGGAAAAGTTCCATGGAAAATGAAAAAAAAAAATTCCATTTCCACCCAAATTTCATATTTGATGGGCCAAATGTTCTTGGCAATTCAATTTCCACCTTATGCCCCTACACGTGCCCAATTCTTGGTTTTTGCCTTTTTGGAGAATTCATTTTCCTATGGTTTTGGTGGGAAAATGGTTTTCCAGCTTG
>CAIGRR010535686.1:0-14884 GCA_903798365.1 Fraxinus sp. 1973-6204
TCGCCCCAAGGGAGCCCTCCTGCGCCGAATTTTACAACACCAAGTTGCTCCACCACATGGTTTGGGTATTACAACACTTGGCTGCTCCCTCCGTGATTCGAACCCCCCATCCTGGGGTTTGCAAGCCCAGCCTTGCACTGTCTTTACCATCTCGGATGTGCCCCGGGGCACCCAATATTCACATTGTTTGTCATTGTGAAATGTTGCTTATTTCATAATTAGACTTATAAAGATAAAAAAATACAAATAATTTTTTTTTCTCTTTTGATCATAAAATGTTAAAGACAATGTCCACATTTTTTTTAAATCTTTGAAAGGCGACATAAAATCATCATGCTCATCAGCAAGGGCAAAATTGCTCTATATAACATTTCCTAAACTTCAAGGTTTCGTAAACATGAATTGGTCAACCTTGAGTAATTGCGAAATTAAGTTAACAACAATAGATTCAGAATCTTAGTTTATTTTTATTTGAGTTTAATATAATCTAAAATTTATATTGATTTCTCTAGTTAATAGTTAGGTTAATGAATACAACAATACCTCTTTATTAAACCTACGTGTTAATTAATGTTAGTTTTATCTAAAGTAAATAGTATATAAAGAAATGACCAATTTTCTAGTTCAAATATTTAATACTAGAACACCTAAATCAGGAAAATTAAATTGATTTATATGAACTTATTGACAAATTAGGTACAATATATTATGCGTTGAGTTTCCTCCAGTTCCTATATTGAGTTCTATATAGGGTTTGAAGGATTAATATGTGTTTGCTTCTTATTCATAATTTAATTATTGAAACTCACCATAAATTTATCAATCAATTATTTGATGTAACATGTCACTGTTTTTAATATAAATTAAACATCGGTGTTTAGCCTCTTTTTGAGTAAGATTATTAATATCATTTTAGGATGAACAATGGAGTTTACAAAATGTATGGATAATAATTAATAGTAGTTTCGAATGTCTAGCCCAAATTAAAGTTTAACTTTGATTGAATAATAAAAATAATTTTTAATTTCCTGAAAATGTTTCCCAAATAGTCTTAATATATCATTTCTAAGAGAACATTTATTGGTAGGATAACAAGTTACAATCTTCATAATCTCTCTATAAATCCGATTTCTCAGAAACTCTTAATATTGTTCTAGTTCTTTGAAAAATTTATTATTATGCTTGATATAAATTTTTAAGGGCTTGATTAATCCTCTAATCTATTTGTTGGTTATTTTCACAAGCAGTTTTTAAATCTCGAGGGAGCAAATATTATTTTTGTTGGATTTTGATACTCAATAAATTGGGCATTGATGTTAAACAGTTTGAATTATATTTTATAGGCCTTCGTCGATGAGTGAAATAACTATCAACACAATTAATTTGTAGGCTCAACTCGAAAAAACTCAGGCCATTGGAAGTAACTTAATTAGTTAATATTGCTCATGATCACTATACCTTTTGGATGACCCTTTTAATGTGCTAACACAATTATCTTGTTGTTGGCCCATTTGTTGGATAATATTGGTCCAAGTTGTGGTAACCTATAATATTGGTCCAAGTTGTGGTAAACTAAACTAACCTATATATATCCACTTCCGTACCATTGCAAAATCGTGTGTGTGCTTTGTGGTTTCTTGAGTGAAAACTTTGGCTACTTTATTCCTTCTTCTTCGTGCCTTTGCCTCTATTGTTTTCTCTGTGCCTTTGTGGCTTTGCAAACACCACCGTACTTGTGTTTCTTGTGGGCACATTAGAAGTGGCAACCAAAGTAATAGAAGTAGTTGTGGGTTGTAGTCGATTGATTGATTGTGTGGTTTGATATTGATAAATCTAAATTGAGCCTGAATTCCACAAATTGAAGATCAATTCTACTACATATGGTATCAGAACTTGCGTACGTAAGAAATTTTTATTTTTTGGGTGAAGATCTAGTTGAAATCGACCAGAAAAATGACCAAAAGATTCGTCCAGTTTTGAAATTTTTAAAACTGGATCTATCCAAACCACTTACTTGATGGATGGATGAAGACCACCGGTGTATCTAGCAGACCGAGGTGCACCTAGGTGGGTGGTGCGTGACTCCAATGACCAAGCATTTGAGGCCTTATCTGTCGACGATTTCTTCAAATATTTATCTCCCGATAAAGAGACGAACCCTACGGTGGTGTTCGTTTTCAGTTTTGAGTGCTACGACGAAATTTGGATGATTCTACCCTTGCGCGTTTGGGATTCATTTTTATTCGATTGGTTACTGTTGTTGCTAGAGCTCTAGGGCGAATAATGGTGGCCATAAAGTTTGGTAAATTCGTATCTCTCGATATTTACTGACCTTCAGACGTGGATCGCTTTGGTATATTGGCTTATCCCATTTAATTTCAGTATTAGCAAATCATCATGTAAGATAACATTAGGATTGATGTTATCGTGTGGGATAACCATTATATGTGTTAGAATTTAGGAATTATTTTTCATATTTGAAGTGTTGGTTCTGACTGCGAGTTGATAATTACTTTTGTACTTTAATTGTCATTTATTTATTGTGTGAGACTACATTGTGTGAGAATTTGAATTTTTGTTGACAAACCTTCGTGTTGCAGTGATTATTTTTATAGAACACCTAGACTTGACTCGTTTATACATTTCTTTGATACTGAAATCTTGAGTCTTACTAAACCCTGGAATCTAGAACTGTGTATAGTGTGTCCTTAAGATTACTTCAGGTGACATATTTGTGCACTTTAGTTGTTCTATTTTTTCAAAGTATCTTTACATTTCGAAATTGAAATTTTCAATGTAAAAAAGGGGTTTTTAATTTGGAAATAAAAGATTAACGGGATTTTTGTTCAACAAAAAGTTTCAAAAACCATAGATGGTAAATTTCTTACAAGTTTGACATAAGTACAAAAAGAAGAATATGATGAACTTCCTTACACTTCAATTATTTTACACCTATCTGACATTGTTTTGAGAAAATTTGGAAAACTTGATTTTACAAAGGAATTTTGAAAAAAGAAAATTGGAGGACTTATATTTGTTTAAGTCTACTCTTAATAAGTTATACTTGCCTGAAAGAATTTTTTATTTTAAAATGGATCATTCGAAGGATCTTGATGACTATCTGAATATTTTAACAAACTTGTTCAAAATATCATTTTTTACTGCTTTCCTTTTATTCTTTACTTTCACTGTTAAGGAAGTAGTACTTCCTTATTTATTGATTTCTTTGATATCATTTGTAACCACGGTATTCCTCCGCCACAAGTAGAACATTTTAATAAAATCTCGGAGGTACCACACTCCTTCAACCAAAAAAAAAGAAGTTATCTCAAACATGTAAGGCTATTATCTTGTTTAATTCAATGTATGATTCATATAGAGAGATTAAGAATACAATTAAGTATAGTTGGGACACCTTGACACTCGAGATTGTCATAGATTCCCTTAAAAATAATGAGATGGAGATTAAGGCAGAAAAAGGATAAGGGGAGTGGTGAGTTACATATGATGAGGAGTAGAATAAAATTTAAGCAGATAAATTTGGGTAGATTTGAAGACAGTAGTGATTCGAGTAGTGACTCAAGTGATGATGGTGATAAAAAAAAGAGCAACGGTTTTGACTAATTCGGTGGTAAGCGGTGTTACAACAGTGATAGGTCTGGACACTTTGTAATAAATTGTCCCAAAAAGAATGATAAGCAGAAGGATGAGATGAGAGGTGAGGACAATGTGGCTATAGGTTCGAATGATGATCCTAGTGAGGCTTATCAAGAGTAAATCTAATTACTGCATCGGTGTGTAATCCTTTCTGCGTGTGTGTGATTGTTTAATTATGTTGCATGGTTATATGTTGTACTTCAATGTGTTTGATATGTGCAATTACATGAATTTGAGAGCAATTTGATTACTTTATGTAATTGTTTGCATACATAGTGGATTGTGATGTATTAGAAGTGTGTTGTATGTCTTTGGTAAGATGGAGTATAGATACCTAGGGATATATTGGTGGTTTGTACCAGGGATGTGGAGTGTGACATTTAGATCACGAGTGGAGAGGTGATTAAATGTTGGAATTCTTTATCTATGAAAATCATGCACATGTTGAGTGTGAGAGAGACACTTCTATCTACTTGGGTTGGGAGAAGTGATGTGGTGATAGAGGTTTATCCCATAAATTTAGGATTTATTGTAGTTTACCATTTAGACGTAAGTGTTAGTGATCAGTCTAGTAAGCATTGTGTTCAGTGAGAGGATATATGTGTTCTCGAGGTACAAGCAACACAAGATGAAATAGGATAAGTGTGTGAGATCTTTTCATGTATGCATCTGTTGAATATGTGTTGCTTATTTAATTGATTAACTTGGTTTTATTCTGTTGTTTTGTGTGAACGTGTTGATATCTCAAGAATGGCTAACCAAAAGGGAAATAGTTGAAGTGGTTTTGTAGTCGAAGAATATAGTTTAGGTTTAAAAGAACTTTTTACTTGTTTACCAAATTGAAAAGTATCACAAATTTTATCTTTATCAAACTTTAAATTTGGTAGACCTTTGACAAAATAATTTTTGAAAGAAGATTCGTGCTAACATGGCATAATTTCCTATGTCACAACCAAGTATCTTCATTTAAACTCAATAAACATTTTTCATCACTTTCAAATTTGATATTTATAATATACACATTGTTGCTACGGCTCCCTATAAACATCACATCTTTGGACATAACGTCCTTAATAAGACATTTAGAAGAATCGAATTTAATATGATAATCTTTATCACTTAATTGACTAATACTAAGCAAATTATATTTTAAGTTATCTACTAATAACACGCTTTCAATAGAAAGAGAAGAATGATTACAAACGTTTCCAATTCCAATAATTTTTCCTTTTCCATTATTTCCGAATGTGACGTGACGTTCATCCTTTAATTTGAAATTTGATAGTAACATTCTATCTCTGGTCATGTGTCTTAAGTATCCACTATTCAAGAACCATTTGCTATTCATCTTCTTTAGTTCCTACATATATAATTCAATTTTTTATTTTTGGTGCCCATGCAAGTTTGGGTCATTGGTAGTTAGTTTTAGTGGATTTTTGAACCCACTTGTTCTTATTTCAAAGTGTAGCCTCTTTTTGGTTAGACAATTATATGCAATATGTCAATCTTTATTGTAAAAGTTACATGTAGTTTTTGAAAGATTTTTGTTTTAAAAATGGTTTATATCCAATCCCTCATTTATCAAAAACACACTTTTGATTATCAACCATTAAATCAAGATTCTTCTTAACTTGAGTAAATTTACAAATAATCTTAGTTAAGTTTTCAAATTTTTCTTTCAAAACAGATTTTTTTTAATGAATAAATCATAATCAACATTTTACTTTTGAGTTTCTAAATTTCTTCATTTCACTTTTCTACAAGTAGTGCTTATTTTTAAGAATAGAGTGATTGAAAGCAAACTTTTCAAATTCCTCAAAAGTTTCATCATAGGAGGTAGATAAATCATTATATGAACATTTTTCAATAGAGTTTACCTCATCTTCAATTGTCATGTAACACATGTTGGCAATTTCTTCTTGACTATCATTTTCATCACGATCATCATCATCGCTCTCATCCCATATTACGTGAAGCGCATTTTTCTTGATATTTCTCTTTTTGTTTGGACACTCGATTATCTTGTTACTGCGTTTGTCACAATTATAGCAAATGATTTTTTTTTTCTCATTTCTTCACCATTCTCTTCTTTCTTTTGGAATCTCTGATTATTTAGAAAACCTTTCCATTTTTTGACAAGAAAGGCTAGATCATTGAGCTCTTCATCACTCATATTTTCATTTGTAGTTCCTTCTTCGATTGCCGATTTAAGAAAAAATTGACGTTTAGGAGGCTCCTTTGATTACTCCTTACTTTTCTTCATTTCCTCCTTAGTCTCGACGTTGTTGAGCTCATATGTCATCAGGGTATGATATGAGTTGATATCTTTGATATTTTCTATCAACATCCTAAATTGGTCCATTCTTTCAACAGTAATATGAGCATTTTGCTTACAAGTTCACCATTAGTAAATTTTCGATCGAACACTTTGAGGCCATTAACAATATCGGTGAAGCGAGTAATCATATTAACAATAGATTCATCTTATTTTATGAAGAAGTCTTCAAATTCTTTAACCAAGAGATTAATTTTAGTTTCATTTACTTTACTAGTGCCAACACGAGTGACTTCTAATGCATGCCAAATGTCATATGCGAAATCATACGTGCTAATATGATTAAATTCATTTCTATCTAAGGCACAATAAAGTAGGTTTTTTGTTCTAGCATTCAAGGATAATTTTCCTTTATCATCTTTGTCATATTCCTTTCTAGATTTTGGAATGATTTGATCGGGTTTGCCATCAATTTTAATAGTCTTGGTAGGCACAAAAGGACCATATTCAATAACTTCCCATATATTATAATCTATTGATTGAATGCATAGCATCATTCTAGTTTTTCAATAATTATAATGCATGCCATCAAAGAAAGGAGGATGGTTAGTAGAATACCCCTCAAGATTTTGAAGATTGTAGAATCTTAATTTTAAAATGAGCACCTTGCTCTGATAACAATTGATAGGCCAATAATGGCTAAACTAAGAGGGGAATAGTTGAAGTGGTTTTGTAGTTGAAAAATATAGTTTAGGTTTAAAAGAACTTTTTACTTGTTTACCAAATTGACAAGTATCAAAAATTTTATTTTTTATCAAACTTTAGATTTGATAGACCTTTTACAAAATAATTTTTGAAGATTTTTGAAAGAATATCCATGCTAACATGGCCTAATTTCCACTCCACAAAGATCTTTTTGCGCCTTCTAGAACTGTTAGCTTAGGTGGAAAACATTATTCATTTGTCATTGTCGATGACTTCTCTAGATTCACTTGGGTTCTATTCCTAAATCTTAAAGATGAAGTTTTGAATACATTCAAACACTTTTGCAAAAGGTTCAAAATGAAAAACGATACTTTATTACAACTATTAGAAGTGATCATAATGGAGAATTTGATAATATCGCTTTTGATAATTTTTGCAATGAAAATGGACATGAACACTTCTAGAACTCCTTAACAAAATGGTATAGTAGAAAGGAAGAATCACACATTGCAAGAAATGGTTGGGACCATGTTAAGTGAAAATAGCATGCCAAAATACTTTTGGGCCGAAGCCGTCAACAGCATTTGCTATATTGTAAATAGAGTTTTAGTTAGTCGAAAGAAAATTAAAACCCCCTATGAGCTTTGGAAAAAATAGAATTTCAAATATAAGTTATTTGAAAGTTTTCGGTTGTCAATACTTTATTTTAAACACAAATGAAAATTTGAAAAAATTGGATTCAAAATCCGATATTGCAATCTTTCTAGGTTACTCATCGACTAGCAAAACTTATATAGTCTTTAATAAGAGAATTCTAGTCGTTGAAGAATCTATGCATGTTACTTTTGATGAAATTAATCCTCTTGATCGTGAGAAAGGTATTGCTACTGATGTAGGATTGGAAACTCCTTTCAAACAAATGGATATTCAAGACCAAAGCAAGAACGATCCAAAAGAGGAACACGAGGAATAAACAAACGTTCAACAAAGTGAAGTAAAAACTACCGAAGTGTCAAATGAGCATACTCTACCAAAAGAATAGAGGTTAGTTTCTGCTCATCCAAAAGAACTTATTATTGGTGATCCATCCAAAGTTATTACTACTAGAACTTCTACTATAAGTCACTTCAATAGTTGTGTTTTCATCTCACAAATTGAACTAAAAAATTTCAAGGAAGTCGAGTTTAATGAGTTTTAGATTCTAGCAATACAAAAAGAACTAAATCGATTTGAGACAAATTATGTTTGGGATCTAGTCGCTAGACCAAATGCTCAAACCGTCATCGATGCAAAATGAGTTTTTAGAAATAAATGAGACGAAAATGGGATAATGTGCGTCACAACGCTAGGTTAGTGGCTCAAAGTTACAATCATGAAAAAAGTATTGATTTTGAGGAAACTGATTAGTGTAGTTTCTACTAAACTACACTTATTCGAGGTCCTAAATGATGATATTTTACTGTTCTTTAGATAAAATACTACATAAATTGAGAAAAGAAAGCAAAGATATCAGAAAATGGCTCAATTATATCAAATATAAAGTACATGGACTGAAATGCAAATACTCAAAAGTTACGTTGAACCTCACGATGAAGATTCGAGAGTTTTAAGCATCAATTGGATGAGGAAAGAAGCCAAAGGGATGAAATATAGTCCAAATACTATCACATATCAACTTCCAGCCATAAAAGTTATGTTTCAAATTTTCAGTCTTAGTTTGAGACCCATTTTTGGCATAAGAAATGTTCGAAATGGAAAAATTATATATTTGGACACTTTTTAGCCCTTTGATTTATCTTTCTAATGCATTTTGAAGTACCTCAATTGGATATCGGGAGAGAAAGAATGACCAAAATACTGAAAATTGTCCGGTAGGAAAAAACATATACCTATGCGACCGCATATGACTAATTTGATGCGACCACATTATGCATTCCATGGCCAAAATTGATGGTTGGATGTCCTTCCATGCGATTGCTTATAAATGTACTATGCGGCCGCATAGTACAATCTTTTGGCGATATTTTATTTCATTTTTCAATAGAAACTCTACTTTGATAACAAGATTTTAGGCATCTTATATATACCAAACTTGACCAGAACACATGGGTAGACCTCCTTTTGACCTAAAAAATATATGCATAAGGGTTTTGAGAGGACAAAAAGAGTAATAACACGAAGAACAACACCACGAAGCGAAGATTAAAGTTAAGAATTCAATTGGTGATGTTGTTTCTTCATTGTTTTTCTAATTTCCTTCTTTCCATCATGCTAGGCTAGGTTAATTCTGTACTAGGAGATCGATGAACTATGTAGCATGATTTTTAATTCTTAATTTTACAATTCTTGACATCAAAAATGCATTTTAGATATTTGAATGGTTTATATGATCTTAGCGATATAGTCGGGTCACATATGAAAATATGTTTGACTTTACTTGATAGGTTTTAGTTTTGTTTGAGGACAAACAAAGAATCATGTTTGGGGGTGTGATAAGTATAGTTTCTAAACTTATTCGCGGTCCTAAATGATGATATTTTATTGTTCTTTGGGTAAAAATACTACCTTATTTGTGTTATATTTCATTTAGTAGGTAAAACTCAATGATTGAGGAAGAATTGGAGAAAAGAATGAAAAGATAGCGGTAAAAGCTCAATTCTATCAAATACAAAGTTCGGTAACTGAAATGCAAATACTCAAAAGTTACGTTGAACCTTACGATGAAGACTTGAGAGTGTAAGGCATCAATGAGGAAAGAAGTTATGTTTCAGATTTTCAGTCTCAGTTTGAGACCCATTTTTGGCGTATAAAATGTTCGAATTCGTGAATAGAAACCTTTGCACCGGTTGCTAGATTAGAATCAAGTCGCATTCTTCTTGCATTTGCATGTCATAAAGGATTTACTCTCTATCAAATGGATGTAAAAAATGCACTTGTAATTGGCTTCATTCAAGAAGATGTTTTTGTCCAGCAACCATCCAACTTTAAAGATCACAAGTATTCGAACTATGTTTTCATACTAAGAATGCCACTTTATGGTTTAAAACAAGTTCCCAGAGTTTGGTTTGAACGATTGAGCAAATTTATAATTTCAAATGGCTTTTTAATGGGAAAAGAAGATATAACATTTTTGTCAAAACTCAAAAGAATGATATGATTTTTGTTCAAATTTATGTTGATGATATTATATTTGGTGTAATTAATATCCATCTTTGTGAGGGATTCTCAAAATGCATGAACATGGAATTTGAAATGGTATGATGAGAGAACTCAAATTCTTCCTTGGTCTGCAAATTAAGCAAACGAGTGATTTATATTCATCAATCAAAATAAGTGTATATTGAACATGGTCAAGAGATTTGAAATGGATGACTTAAAGCTTATGAACACTCTCATCAGTACATCCATAAAATTGGATGTAGATAATCAAGGTACTTCTGTTGATGTCACAAAATATCGAGGTACGATTGAACCCCTTCTTTACTCAACCGCAAGTAGACCCGATATTATGTATAGCGTGTGTTTATGTGCTAGATTTTTATCAAATTCTAAAGAAACTCACCTCAGTGAGGTAAAACGTATTTTTAGATATCTTGGTAGCACTAGATCCATAGGGCTCTAGTACCCAAAGGGCACTCATATTAAATAGAAAAAGCATTAGAAAAACTTGTCATTTTCTAGGCTTTGCACTTGTGTCATGGTTTAGTGAGAAACAAAATTCAATTACATTATCAACCGTCGAAGTCGAATATATCTCAGCCTCTAGTTGTTGTACACAAGTTTTATGGATGAAACAAACTCTCGGTGATTATCGCCTATCATTCTATTATATATCTATCATGTGTGATAAATCTAGTGACTAAACTTGTCTAAAAATCCCATTTTACATTCTCGAACGAAACATATTGAAATTAAACGTTGCTTTCTAAGAGATCATGCACAGAAGGAGAATATCGTGCTTCAATTTATATTAATTCTTAAAAAAAAAAAGTTTCAATGACCCATTCACCCCCCATCTGGGTTAGCCATTCTTGGGCTATCATGTGTTTGAAAAGATCTATGCGTTATTCTATATTATATTTTTATCGTATGATTATTTGTTCTTGATTGTTCACTTTGAATATCTGCTTCTACTTGGGTATTTGTTTGTGATCTTAGTCCTCATGAGTACGGGAGCATGTGTTATATGTGTTTCGCGTCCAAAACACAATGTAAGGTATGTGATTCATAATTTATTGGTTACCTTGATTATGCAATCACCAACGATATGTTTTGATTGCTTGCAAGTTTTTTGGGCATCAGTGTGGAGATTGTTGGATTTTGATACCCAATAAATAGTTTGGATTATATTTCATAGGACATGATCGCTGAGTGAAATAACTATCAATACAATCATTTTATAGGCTCAATTCGAAAATAACTCAGGCAATTGGAAGCAACTTAATTAGCTAATGTTGCTTATGGCTAGTATACATTTTGGTTAGCCCTTTTTAATGTATTGGCCCAATTATCTTTGTGTTGGCCCATTTGTTGATGAGCCTTGTTTAGTGTGATCATTTTTTTTTTCTCTCGAGTCAAAGTTTGTCTTTATTATTCTTGTTTTCCTACAAAAAGTGCTATAATTTTTAAAGTGTAAAATTTTAAAAGGTAATTAGCACATAACGTCCTCACCTTACATTGTTATTGTGGAAAACGTCCTTACTTTTCATTTTTTTTTTTACAGTTTTACTCTTATTTCCACATTTCATTGAGCAAAAGATCATTTTCATCCATTTTCTCAATTAAAAATTATGAAATAACGAATATACTATTCTCTTTAAATAAAATAAAAGGAAAAAGAAAACAAATTGCAATTATATTCCCACTTTTTTCTTGAAAAGCGCAAAAAAAAGGTCACTACCTTTTATTTTATTTTTTTTGCATTTTCACCAGTAATTACACATTTAATTGCGCAAACCATTATTTCTATCCATTTTCATCTAATTCCTCAATAAAAGATTGCGCAATGACGAATATACCTTCCTATTTTAATAAAAAGGATTAAAAAAATAATTGCAACCATAGTCCCATTTTTTAAAAAAAATGCGAACAAGCCCCCAATAAATTATTAAAAAATTGTGTTTTAAAAAAAGTGAAAACTAGTCCCAATTAAATTTATTTAAAAATAAAAAAGTGTAAACGAGTCCTAAATAAATTATTAAAAAATTAGAAATTAAAAAAATATATTTTTATTTAAATATGAGGGTATATTCATTATTTTACTGTTCATTATTGATAAATTGGATGGAAATGATGGTTTGCACAATCAAATGTGTAATTAAGGGTAAAAATGCCATAAAAAAGGTTTGGACGGTTTTTGTAATAATAGTGAAATATATGGACATTATGTGCTAATTACTCTTTTAATAATTTATTTGGGATTCATTTGCGCTTTTAAAAAGAATTTGGGACTATAATTACAATTAGCTTTCTTTTTCCTTTTGTTTTATTTAAAGAAAAGGGTATATTCGTAATTTCATAATTTTTAATTGAGAAAATAGATATAATGATAAAAATGTCAAAAAATGAAAGATAGTGACTTTTTCACAATAACACTGTTAGATAGAGACGTTACGTGCTAATTACCCAATTTTAAATACCGAGAGTTAATATTTGAGGACTACTGTTGCTACCTCGCTATTCCCGTGGAAAATGTTCTGGTCATATCAAAGAAATTTTTTATAAAAGATTATTATGCAACCCAATGGTTGCTATCAATGCTATTTGGGTTGCATATCAATGCTATTCGTGTGGAAAATGGTCTTGTCAGGCCAAACAGTAACTCCCGTGTAGTTTTGATCAACTTTTGAAATATTCAAGTAGATCTTGTTAGGTGGTGATGTACGTATTTTATTCAAAAAAATAGATGCTCGTAGGTTTTCATTTCTGAGAATTATTGTCAATCACATATATGGGATATACAATTTTTAGTAATTTGTTAATCACACATTTCATTAATTTTTATAAAAGTTTACTAAAAATTTAATTTTTAGTTAAATCTAAAACCGACTTATTCTTCCAATTTAAGTGTGTAACTCGAATCTCAATTAAATTGCAATATGTGGCATTCCGATTCTTTCTCTGTGTCCTCTCAGCACAAATTTTGGGCTTAAAAACTTGGAAACTACAGTTGAATTTGAATTTAGAGGCCCCACGCTGAAAAAATGAAAGACCAAATGACCTATTCATATGCCCAAAGTATGGGATTTGTACTTTAAATTTAGACACCAAGAGATATCACTGGCTTTGGACATAGATTTTATAAGGCCATCTCCAATGTGAGTATCAAAACATCAAAATGGTGCAACACTATTCTCAAAATTTGGTGCAAAAGTGCTCCAATGTAGCACCAAATCTTGCACCATTTTGGTGTTTTGGTGCAAAAATGAATAGTGTTGCACCATACACTATTCACTTTGCACAAAAACACCAAATGGTACAAAGTCCAATTTGCCCCTCTTTTTATTTGTGAAAAGAATGATTGGAGGGTATTTGCGTCATTTGTATTATATAATTTTAATACAATTATTATTATTATTATTATTATTATTGTTATTATTTGCATTTAAATTAAATTTGAAATGTTAAAAATAATATATTTATTAATGAATTTAATATTTTCCTTAATTGAACGTAATTATTTATTTAGTAATTTATATATTTCTAAAATAAATAATATTCCTAATAAATAAATTACTAAGAATAAAAAAAAATGATTAAACACTGTTCATTTGATGTAAGTTTTGGTGTAATAGTTGGAGATGAATTTTAGTTTGGTGCAAAATTTGGTGTAAAATGGTACAAAATTTGGTGCAGCGCTGGAGATGACCTAAGGTTCGATCCAAAATCTACATGATCGTTGCTGGCCTTTGGCTGAGCCTGGTAGGGGTGTCCCTATATGTTCTTTTTAGTTTTATCAACTTTTTAATCACGCTTTTATCAAAATTAATATATATGATTTTTAACAAAATTAACATGGGCATTTTGTTCAGAACAAATGTTTTTTTTCCCAAGTATTGTGTCTTTTCATACACAAATTTAGATTATTATAAACCCATGTTTGATATACATTAAAATTTTCATTTTTATTCTTGTACTAATTTTCAACCACATATTCTTCAATAAAATAATATTTTTCATCACATCAATAACTTTTCCTTATTTTTCAACCACACATTCTCTATCAATTTACTATTACAGAATACATTCTTCCAAAATAATGTGGTTCAAACACACCCCAAATGNATAAAATAATATTTTTCATCACATCAATAACTTTTCCTTATTTTTCAACCACACATTCTCTATCAATTTACTATTACAGAATACATTCTTCCAAAATAATGTGGTTCAAACACACCCCAAATGGAGCAATTTTAGCCCCCGTCCCCATGCAGCTTTTTTGCAAAATCTATAATTCTAGGGTAAATTTGACATTTTGTGAAAAATATCTTCGTATACTACCCGCCTATTCAAACTTTCCCATTCTAGGGTATGTTCGAGCCATATTATTTTGGAAGAATGTATTTTGGAATAGTAAATTGATGGAAAATGTATGGTTAACAAAGAAGGAAAAATTGTTGATGTGAGAATGAAAATGAAAATTTTAATGTGTACCAAACATGGGCCTATTTTATCCTTCCAGCCAACTCAAACTCTCATCTACAAAGATATTTTTTGACAAAATATCAAATTTATCCTATGATTATTTTTTCATAATTACTATTTTGACCCTCTCCATTCACATGTGGACGCTTTTGGAATGGCAAAATAGACTGTCAATATAGCCATGACTTTTTTTATCATTGATTTGCTGCCACTTTTAACCATTATGTAAGATTTGCTACCACTGTTAACCATCACAAGGTGACTTCTTTAGCTAGATTAAGGTCGAGTAAGAACTTGTTGGGATACTCCTTTATAAAATAAGTCATGTATATATATATACTAGTCAAAGTAAACGTGCGTTGCACGTTATTCTGAAATGCATTATAAGCAGGGACGGATGTTGTAGGAGACAGTGCCAAATTGTAGCCCGATCAAGGGTTAAGGCCCCTTTATTTGTTTGGTGTAAAAAAGATTTATGTTAAAAAAATTAATGTGTTTATTTAAAATAAAGAATAATTTTTATGCATTTAGTAGAGGGTGTGAACATGACTTTGGTTATAGATAAATTATGCATGCATGCATTTATTTAGGCAAATGTGT